>JAOVYW010003175.1:0-11301 GCA_025775045.1 Hiodon tergisus | reverse complement strand
AAAAAAATGCTTTTAAATTGGTTTTAAAGCAGCTTCTGGGAGGCCGTTCCAGAGTCTATGGGCCTTAACTGAAAAAGAGAGGCCTCCCTTGGATTGAAGTTTAGCCAAGAAGGAGTCCAGTTTAGAATGGATTAGTTCAGTTCCATGTTTGGAAAATTTAGTTAATACTTCTGTGTTGTCTGTATTTAACTCTTAAAAATTTTGGGCCATACATGCAAGCATGCAAAGCATCTAATTTACTCAAGTAAGGCTGAGCATCGTCCACATTAAAATGATACGATGTTGTGATTGTGAAATTTATGGACCAGGGGTAGCGTATAGCGTATATAAAATCAGCCCAAACTTGACCCTTGTGGAACTCCTCATGTAATTGATGTCAGGAATGACACAGAATCCCAAGTTGGAACTGAGAACTCTCTACCAGAGAGAAAAGATAATATACCAATTTAGGGTACCGCTAGTGACACCCACCCAGTTTCTTATGCGGTCTATTAAAATGTCATTATCAATTTCATTAAATGCCACACTGAGGTCTAGAGGAGGAGCACTCATCTTTATCAGCATTTAAAAGAAGGTCATTGGTTACTTTCACTAAAGCAGTATCTGTACTGTGCATACAATAAAATTCAGACTGGATTTTCTAAAACACATTATTCTCACTCATAAAGGATACTAACTGCTTTGAGACCACCATTTGAGAAATGGTAGCTTTGGTATAGGTCTGAAATTATTTAGGTTTGGGATAAGTAGGTTGGGTTTCTTTAGAAGTGGCTGAACTGTTACATGCTTAAAGTAAGAAGGAACAGAGCCCTGTAGCCAGGAAGTAATTCATTATGGACAAACAGTTGCTGGTACCTCCATACATCATATAATTTACATCATTGCCCTGACGCTGGGGACCGGTTGCTAAGCCCTCCCATTAACAGTGCTTGGTGTTTTTATTTATATTTCCACACACACACACACACACACACACACACACACACACACGTTGTGTGGCTGCAGAATTAATTTTTTTTCATCAATACTTCTTCATTTTTTTAGTGCTTTTTATAAATATGTTTTTTTCTTCTGAAGTCTGTGAAGACTGTGATTTTTTAATCCCATGCATTGAGCTGTGCTTTCGTACAGTAAAACTTTAATGCTAACAAATAAAATGATGTAATGTTGTCATTTAGTCGTTTAATATAAGCTGATCAGTAAAGTTCCCCATATTGATATGATCAGGTAAAACTTTGCACCTTCATGGGCTTAGGAACTATCCAGGGCTTGTGAATAAAGTCAATGTTGTGTAAATAGTATCCAATATGTTCATTCCCATTCTTGTGAATATCAAGAGTATCTTCCATCATTACATGGAAGCTCAAACAGCTTGACAGGGCAATTTTAAACAGTGGACAGAGGAAATGGTTAGTCAGCTAGCAATTCACATTGCACAAAGACTGCTCGGAAGCCAGCCTACCGCCTTCTTCCCTGGTCAGAGCAAAGTGAATTTATCAAGGGAACTCACCACAAATGATTCAGCTTGCATATCAAATATATTATCTACTTTTTGAATGCACAAAGAGGCTTTTGTTATGTGCAGTTCAAGACTTTCCATCGAAGCTTAGCAGAGCATAAATTTCATTGTGTACCCTGGAAGGAGAAACACGAAAGAAAGATCCCCAGACGTATGGGAAATTCTTATTTACAATTAAATTTACACGTTTTATTGGAAGTTCTTAAATGTTAAGGTCCCAGTTCCCAAGCACTCTAAACCTAACCCGTACCACTTAATGTAGGAAGAAACTTGAATCAGGGTATTGTTTTGATCAGGAATATTGTTTTGATTTCAACTTTACACATACACAATACCTGCACATACACCCCAGCAGGATGGTGATTGTAAAAGGGTCTGGAACATGGATTTTATGTTGAAATTTCCACTCAAAGATTAATAGCTGGCACCGCAGGAGAACTGTCTAGACGATTTAGCACAGGAAGGCTCTCTGGGCCATTAGGTGAATGAGGTGGGTGGAGTGACACAGGGTCAGACGTTTCTCTGAAGAAGGTGATAATACCTGGCGATCCTGTGGGATTTCAACAGCACATCAAGGATGTGCTCACACTGGCTTCTTTGCACATTTGTCAGCTGCATATTTACATGGGGGTTTTCAAAGGGGACAATGGGGAAGCAGCTTCATGGAGATGGCAAACGAGGCCTAGGGATGAAGCCTCCTTGCTCATCAGAGATGACACCGGTTATTTTAAGTGTGGGGCTTCATTGTCAGTTCAGAAGAAGTGCAGTGGCAACCATATGAAGTTCAGTTGTTTCGGTTTAGCCAAGGAGCAGAACACACTTAAGGCTAGAATAAAACAGGCTAAAAGAAACAGTTATACTATACTATGAATAATCTTACTATACTATGAAAATCTTATTCAATTAATATCTATTTAGAGGAATGAGAAGGTTGCCTGCATGTGACTCCAGTACAAATATGCCGTTTATTTCAGCTTTCATATACAGAGACCAATGATGTCAGAGGGCTAAATGAGGGCAATGGGTATACCACCCAGAACTGGTGAATAATGGGCCATTTGTTATTATGCATGGGCTGTCTCTCCACTGTCCTGACCCAGAGGGTAATGAGGAGTCTATGGTGAGAAATTGCAAGAGTCCTGTTTACTACTGCTACCTCATTTACATCATAATAATGAGCTCTCGTATGTTAAGCATCAAGTCAGCAGTCGCTGCTGATCACAGTTTCAGGGGCCTTTAATAAAGACACATCTGTCTTAACCCATGTTGGGTACACATGTAATGCATCCTGGCAAACAAAACAAAACAAAACAAAAAATATACATATATATATATTTTTACATTTCTTTATATATATATTGTAGCCTACCTATGTATTTATATATACACATTACATATAGCAGGGTGAAACGTATTTGCCCAGTTTCAGATTTTCTGCATATTTTTGACATTGAATGCTAACAAATCTATAAACAAAACTGTATATCAGTTAAAAGTGACCCAGAGTGAACAAACAACACGTTTTTTGATACTTATTTAATTTAAGTACTAAATAAGTTTTTGCAACACTCAATGCCCCCTGTGAAAAAAGTAATTGCCCCCTTAGTTTCAATAATTGGTTATGCCAACTTTAGTCCCAATAACTCCAACTAAATGCTTCCTATAGTTATTGATTAGTCTCTCAGAGTGCAGTAGAGGAAATTAAGTCCACTCTTCCACAAAGAACTGTTTCACCTAAAGTTTTTTTGCCGTGTTTTCCTGTTGGTGGGATCATGAACTTAGCCCAGGCAAGAATGGCCTGCAGATCACTAGAAGTTGTTGAACTTAGCCAATTTTGTACCTAACTCTTCAAGAGATTTTTGCAGGACATGTACTCCTGGGAAGATCCAGTTCTGTCCCAAACTTCCTATTTTTAACAATATGGCTCTGATGCTGGGTCGGTGGAGCCCCAAGGCCTAAGAAATGGCTTTGTAACCGTTCCAGATTGATAGGCATCAACAACTTCAGGAATTCCTTTTGATCATGGCATTCAGTGCCTTTAAAACCTTTGTTCTGATAAATACAGTCTGAACACAAGGGCCTAAGTTAGTCCGACTTCCATTGGGCTGGGTTGACTTGTTAACCTAGGCACTTAAAATCTTACCCTAATGATCACTTTAACTGGATTGAGTTACCTGGGTGGGGAGGGAATTACTTTTCCACAAAAATATCGGACCAAACTCAATGTGAAAATCAGACGGTGATGTTTTTACAGTACTCACACACACACATTTTTGTTTTTCACTAACTTTACTTAGGTCCTGGAAAATGTGCTTCCGTTACAATGGCTCACTGCATTATTACAACCCTAAATTTGATGGTAAATTGTATTAGAAAGATTGAGCATGGATTTTTCTAGCAGTCACATGGAGGCCGTAAATTGAAAAATTAGTAATTTATCTAGATCTGATATTATCCCGATGACTAAATGAAAATCCAGCAGGTAATTTGCGCTGCCCTCATTTTGCAACTGTGCCCTAAACGAACAGCCTGCCCTTCCTGACTTCGAAGAGATCCTCTTTCCATACAGATGATTTTTCAAGCAGATTATCTACTACATGTTTTTTCCTCTCACACAGGGAACTTTTGACACATTAGCTGTGAGATACGTTATGATTTTATTTAAAGAAATCATATTAATGCTTACTTGGCGCACCATTATGAAGGGTTTGTTTTATTTTTGTTTGTTTTATGACATAAATTATGTTAGTTCAATAGAATTAAAACAAAAAATATTCTGTTTCAGTAAAAGGAAATGACAACAGGTATGTCATGTTTCAATGTACTGGTTACCACCATTTACTATGTAAATAAAAAAATGCATTTACATTTTAAAAATTACATTACCGCTGAACCAAAAGGAGCGAGACTTATAGCTTTTACACAATATATAGCTAAGACTTATTCCAAGGCTGTTGTAAGTTACTCACCATCCCATAATGAATTTTCCATAAAACTATTAAAATACTGAAAAATGGGAGCTCTCAGGGGAGGCACTTTAACTAGATTTAGAAAAGCAGCATGATTCCTGCAGAGACCAACTGGTTTATCTACAACATTCAACATTATTTAAAATGTGGATCTGTTTTCAACAGCACGCTGCCAGTATCTGGATCTTGTTGGATCTTCATCTGAATTTGCGATGGACTTCAGCTCTCATGCCCTGGTTAATGATGCATCTAAGGTACTCCTTGACATTATATCTCACTTTGCCCTTAGTGTGTTTAATTTATGTCAGACGTTGGGCCTCTTTCTTTACATCTGATTAGTTTACCAGAGTTCTAAATGTTACGGGTCTATACATCACTCTACTGGTAGCTACTCTAGGTCAGTGTGGTCTAATTTATCATCACCTACACATCCACGAACAGCAGAACCCACACACTGGCTTAAGTCTTTCCGTATGCATTCTCTGCTGTTAATTTCAAATCAGTTTCATAAACTGGACTGTACACAAATGTAAACAACTTTCCTAACTTAATTGTTGCTCTGAGAATAACAAAGTGCTATTTCTAAATTGTTTAATTAATGACAAAAAGCTTGGCATGCTCTTACTTGTCAACAACATGACAATTGTATGTATTCGAATCAACTGACTCCCGATGGTTTTAACTGTATTATCAAGCCCTGTCAATATGTGAAAGCTGTGTGTCTTACTGCTATGTGTAACTGTGATCTAAAAATTTGGATTTTTATGTTACAAAATTTTAGTATCTTGCTATCATGAGGCCTGGTTCTGCTCTAATTTCATGTTAATCAATCGAATCCCTAAGCAGCCTTAACATTTTCAATATGAGATGCGATGACACCAGGTGATTTCAATATCTGTGTCGATTCTAAAGCCTGTTCATGCTGAATTTTTGTCTGTACCACACTGCATTAATTTCCCACAGCATGTTCCCAGCTCATAGTGATGGTCACACAATTGACCTGATTCATTCTAATAGTTTTCATTTGGATAATGTGTCTGGGCTTCACCTCACTATCTCAGACCATAGACTCATTGAATTTGGTTAGACTTTTTATTATCCTAAACCACGTAGTAAGCGTACAATAACCTTACACAATGTTAATTCATTGATCTTGCCTGTTTCATCGAAACAACCTCAATTTCCTCAATTGAACACTGTTGCCTCCTCCCCCCATGAGCTAGTATCCCAGTATAAGAAGGCTCCCTCTGTTACCCTGGATGAATTTGTCCCTCTAGTCCACTCCTCTTGCTGGTACACGCCTGAAGAGAACAAGGCTCACAGTCCATTTTCTGGCCTATTGACTGTGGGGCTACATGTTATGTTACAGCCTTTAAATATCGGCCCACTACTTATCTGATGGAATTAGGGAAGGTACTGAAGTTTTATACTATTAACAAGCTCTTATGACCACCTGTGAATGATGCCTCCATAAGTTCTGTGAATCAGGGAAATTCCTTTCTTTCAATGTAAAATTCAGTAAAACCCTGCTCAATCATCTATAGTCAACTGGCCTCCCAGCTTTCTCTACTACTTTCTTAAATATCTTTAAACGGATCTCTACAAAATAATCAATACAAAACTGTTGCCATCACCCCCATTCTTGCTAAAATCCGGGATTGGGTGGTCACATGGCCACCCACATAGTTTTTCCAACCATTAAAATCTGGTTTCCGTGCTAAGGACAATTAGCCTGCATGCATGGCATTAAGGAATGGATGTGCATAAAGTTCCCAATGTTGAATAGTGACGAAACCATGCTTATGGCTCTGAAAGCTCTGTTCTGTAAAATCGACCATTTCAGACTTGATGACAATGATGATTCCCCTGTACAGGCCTCAGCCAATAACTGAAATCTATGTGTTATTTTTGATTCTACATTGTCATTTGAAGTGCACATCAACAACATAATTAAAAACACCTTTTTATTGCACTGCTGAGGCCTGCACTCCCACTCAATGATGCTTAGAAGTTGGTGAATGCCTTTGTTTCTTCATGAGTTACCGTAGTACCCTCCTAATTGGTCTCCCCTCCAAAACCCTCAAATATCTGCATTGCGTCCTCTATGGATGACATATATATATATTAGTGTTGCAGGCACTAAGCTCTGCATCTCAATCAATATGTTAAAGGAATTGACAAAAATTAAAGGAAATAAAGGTATCCTGTGATGAATCCTGGTCCATCGAGATTAAGGTTACTTCAAGTGACATTTGGCATCAGATTTGATCGTGAATGCAGATCTAGTAAATCCAGCACCACTCATTGGTTTCTTGGGTTCTTTTAATGCAATTTTTTGGCAACACATACTCAAATTATATGTTTTGATGCAATGAGGGATTGTTGTCCTAGTGCAATAAGAATTGAAGGGTTCATTGTGCCATCCCAGTATGCTATTAAAAAGAGAGATCACTTATGTTCCTTATTTTGCTAGTATAATTAACACTTAGGAACAAGACAATCTTCATAGATCAAATTTAATTTAATTGGACTTGTTTATCAAAATTGCTTAGTCGGGAAATAAAACTTTAAAAAAAATATTTAAAAAAAATAAAACAGGAACAGTTACACCACTGCTCGATTTTGTTTACTGTAAAATATTACATGAGCAAAAGTAATCTGTGACCTATGGTTTAAAATGGTTTTTAATAGTATTTAACATTATGTAGAACATTTCAGACTGAATTGCCTTGGAAAAGTGAGCTGGCTGTGGATACTCAGTGGATTCAATGCATTGCAAAAGCGGCACAAATGTAATTATATACAATACCACACACAGCACTATTTATGAAGCTGTCAATTTTTAACATGGGTTTAAGACAGGGGTAACCAACAGTCCAGCAACTAGGACAAGCAGGCAAATCATTTAAATAATACCAAGACAGCTCAGTTGAAACACAACTGTTATGTTAGATCACACAAAGAAGATGGTGTTATTCAAACGCTGGTAAAACATGTGCAAAATGATTTTAGTATTGTTTATTTTTAGAAACAACTTTTTAGTGATACAGGCCTTAAACATAGCAAGCAGACAGAATAATCCATAGCTGTGTTTGGATTTAATGAATTTCTAGGGATTATTTTCTCACCAGAGTTTACACGGACATACCCATGTCTTGTAGCCATCAAGCAAAAAGCCTTGTATGTTAGCTAGGTGCACAACAAGAGGCATGTGGAAGTGAGTGTAGCCAATTTCAGTAATGGTAACTTTAGCTAGATACGCTTGAGTAAGGGAAGTCATTGCTGGCTTATGAGGGAGAGTTGAAATGGAAGTGGCTGGATTGTGTGGCAAATTATAGGATTTTAACTTTTTAAGTTTATGATTTACCTTTTTACAGTAGTTCTTCCCCTAAAGGGAGGTTTTGTGTACATTTTATCTTTTATTGTAATCTTTAAGTTTGTTTAAAATGCCCGTAAACCCTGCCCCGATGCCTCACTCTCTCGGACAGAGCGTGCCCTCACGTGCTACAAAGACAAACTATCAACCAAAACCCCCCTTTCGGGGAAAAAACAAACAAACAGTTTTAAATTACAACAGCTTGGCCTTTTGTCTCATCTGGGCATGTTACCAGGGCTCAAGGGCGTGTCTCCTGGTTATTAGGTAGATGTTTGACAGGTTGAAATTGTCAGTTACGTTTTCTGGAATTTGATTTGGATAACTTTCGTTGTCTGCGGAACAGGAGCATCCAGACAAAACACATGCAAACACAGGCATGTGGAAACTTGCTAACCGAGAGCCCAGCCAGATACAAAACCAGAACCAACACCACCCGCCCCATATTGTTATTAAAATGTGTTTCATTAAAAAGAAAAAAGAAATTTTGTACTGATTGTCACTCACTGATATTTTTACAATTACTATAATCTCAGATGTGTTGTCTTTTCTCCTGTCTATTTTGTTATGCACAGCACCGCGACAGGGCTCAAAGCTGTAATCATGGTTAAATTATTTTTGTAATACTCACAGCAGCATTTGTTATTTGTTGGGATATTATAGCCCTACTAGTGTTGAGAAACTTCAAAATGCATCTTATATTTCCATTAGAGAATAACACATTATTTACACTTTGATTATATTAGAGGTGGTGCAATTTTGATTAGTTGTTATGGCACTGGCTGTTGCCTCCAATACTTTTATAGCATACCTGAAGGAATGTGCTATCAAATTAACAGACAACCAATCTTCTTCCCTGAGTGCGTTTCACAGTTGTGAAAGGAATTCATTAATGTAAATACCGTGCACAATCACATTAATGTCACAACATATGGATCACAGCACAATATACTCAATGCCATTTTTGAATGTCCAGTCAGCACTTTTACATTTAACTTGAAATATTTGTATTGAGTAATATCACATTCTTTTCATGATTGATTGATTCGTGTGCATTCAGGCTCAGAAATGATTTACAGATTTGCTCTTTATTCGCTGGTAAGGTTTGGAGTTTTTTTGTTACATTGCATTACATTCCTGCACATGATGTCAGGACAGAATAGGCCAACCTGCTGTATGAATCTACTGAAAGATCTCCCAATGGCAAAGGGTTATTTTCTTTTTCTTATTAAAGTTAAATAACGTGTATTAATTGACAAAAGCGTAAGTGAATAGCATTCAAATTTAAAATAAATTCAATGTGAGAAAATCTCAATGAAAAAAGCATGGTACACAAGGAACACCTTGATTTTTTGCTGAATGACAATTACCGTGTGGTGGCATTGTAATTACAGAAGTGGAATTACAAACTTAATATATCATGGGGCTATTCTTCGTTTTACTGTTTTAAATATATTGTGCATGGTGCAAAATGGTAAAACATAATGAAATGATGAATAATGAAAGATAGTATGGATTATTAAAAGGCTGTTAGGAGAAGAAAAAATACAAAACCAGATGTATATGCTGAGGGATTACTGGGGATTGACTGGGGATTTCCAAACATTTGTCGTCAACAGGTTATTGTTGTGCAACCAAATAACCTGCAAATTTCTAACAGGAGAATGTCAGGCTGATGTCATGGTTGAGCTGAAGCTGAAATTTAATGGCACTTTGAGAGACTACAGGTGTAGACATTTGGTGTAGTTATTGCAGAAAAATGTGGCGTAACCGGTTATTGAGTTTAAAGTAGGCGATTCATTTTTCCAAAATTACCAAAATTTCACAAATTAAAGTAAAATCCTACAAAGAGTGGTTCCGGAGGGTCTTTTATGCTGTGGAGGGCATTTTCCTGTTTTGGGTCCACTTGTCCCCTTAGAGGGAAGGGTCACCGCAAATTATTACATTACAAGCTATTCCCCAATCCACAAGGCACAAGGGGTCACTGAACGGTTTGATGTGTAAAATTTATGCGAATCAAATGCTATGGCCTTCGCAGTCAGAGTTAGGACAGCGCTCTCCACTACAAAATTAGGTATATCTTTTGGAACAATGGTGTTCCATTCCTCCTGTAGAGTTTCAGTTGTTCTGGCAGGTCATGGTGGCCCAACACCATACTAAGACACATGGTTTTTCCTTTAATTTATCACCAATCTGTGTGTATGTACATACATATATACTAGTGGGTTATAAGCACTTACAACCAAGGATTTGTCCTCAAACATTGATTCAATTGCAACAGATTTGTAAATTTTCTCCACTTTGTGCAAAGAGTACACTTTGCAGACAAAAAGATTTGAATTTTGCAAAGCAGTATCTACTTCAACACCAGAAACATCTGTCCACCCCCTTTTATCCTGATTAAGCCTTTGTATCTTGGGTTTCATGTCCTTTCAGACAGCTTCAGTTTGACCTTCGCCCAGTTCAGACATCCTCAAGGCCAGATGTTTAATTAAGATTCATCTGGACCGTTGCGTTTAAGCTTGCTTTTTTATTTATTTCCCGTCACAGTTAAACTTGCCCTTTGACGATCTGCAAATACAACTACTGATCCAGTGCGATTAAGCGTTTGACAGACCACATTATCTCCTCCAGAAAATCCAAAGCACCTAAGCCGTATTCATAGAAGGCTTAGAGACTTTCCTCTGTATATACATTCAAGGTTCTGCTTTTTAAATTGAGGTTAAGGGTACAGTAAAATGTGCTGAAATTCTCACTTGCAAAATTATATATTAGTAACTAAGAAGATGGCCATAATGATGCCGTTCTGTATATCTTGCCATGCAGATGGGTGTTTGTTTATGACCAGAATACAACCTGAGTTGGTTTTAATTCTTGAACAGAACTTCTATGAAACAATTTACTCAGGGTATATCATTTCTTTGGACATGCCTTTACCAATTTAAAGTGATCATGTGTCTGTAGAGCAGCCAGGGACAGCCCTACCAGAATCTTTATCCTTACTCATTCTCAGTGCAGCTTATTAAAAGGTCTGCTATACCACTGAAAGCAGTCTAACTGACACAATAAGATAAACAATTCCATGGTCACATGTTGGGGGAGTATGCAAGATTCAGGGTTAACTGAGTTAATGGTTTACAATTCCCTCCCCTTTCTTTTTGGGAGAGCTACATGAAAAAAATGGAAGAATAGCTAAAACAAATAGTAAGTTTGCAAACTAATGCTTAACGAGTTAATTAAAAAATAATCGGAAAGTTAACAAAAAATTTGTAAATTTCCAACCAGTCAGATCGCTCCATTCATTCAACCAATCAGAGCGAAATTTGTAATAAAAAATATAGTAAGTTTCCTGCATTGTTCCTGTGTTTGACAGTCACTGTATAACAGATTATGATAAAAAGGTAACGTAATCAGACTTTTATATTTTAACAAATAAGAGA
>JAOVYW010003173.1:0-14308 GCA_025775045.1 Hiodon tergisus | reverse complement strand
CCCTTTACAATCCTTTACATTGTTTAATACTTTTAATCATGCAATATATCTTCACACATTATCCCTTTATTAATTAACTCAAGCTCCTTACAAAATAATATTTCCACAGCTCTTCATTTGAATCTCCATGATGCTTGCAAAATTTGGTAAAATTTAACGACCTGGCATTTTTCACCTCCTCAAGAATCCATTCTTAATCCTAAATTATGCTTCTTACCATTGTCAAGGTTAATTCTGTGTCACAGGGTTTAGAACCACCTTCGAAAAGTTTTACAACATTTAGTTTGGTCTCCAAGGTTTGCCTTTAAATTTTTTTTGTGGCAGTTTCCGTTATGGTTTGCTTAATAAAATTGAACAACTAAAACAAATTAACAGGTTTTTAATGAGGTTAAAACACTCAACACTCATAATAAACAATATCATCACTATGCAACAAAAAACATTTCTTCACACGTTCGTGTTTGTTTATGCACTGTCGCAAATGCGCGCGGTCGCAAACACAGCCCCCATGTCCCAAAATGTTGCTAATAAAATCTAATTACGTAAGTACGAAACAGCGTATATCGGGATGACATAAATTGGGGGATTACTGTATACACAACAAGCACACCCTAATCTAAGCATCAATGATATAACATGATCATCCATATATAAAAGGGAGGGGGGGTTTCAAGACTCTGGCGTGGGATATTGACAGAAGAGGTATGTTTTCATTTTCCTCAGAGGGTGTTACACCGTTTTGGTGCAAGTGATGAGAATATTAAGCTGTAAGAGTATGATGTTCGAATCTGTAGGGAGGGACCCCTAGGCTCCTGGCAGTGGAGGATCACAAGGATCAGCTGAGGTTGTATGCCGAGATTAGTGTGCAGATGTAGCCAGGAGCAGATCCGGTGGTAGCTTGGTGAGTGAGGGGGAGGATCTTGTGGTGGATCCGTGTAGCAACAGGGAGCCAGTGGAGTTTGATCAGGAGAGAGCTGGTATAAGTTCACTTCCTTTAGTTGAAGAACACCCAAGCTGAATTAGCTGGAGCGGTCTGGTCAATGTAGCTGGCAGGCTAGCCAGAAGTGAATTGCAGTAGTCCAGGTGTGATCACCAGTGCCTAGACCAGGAGCATTGTTCCAGTGAGGAAAGGACAGATCCTCCTGATGTTACTGAGGATGAATCTGCAGGATCGAGTCACTGAAGCAATGAGGTCCTTGATGGACAGGTCATGGTCCAGGGTGACTTTATGAGACTGTGGTGCCTTCTACTGCGATGCAGACATCTTGGAAAGGAGTGTGCTTTGCTGGGAGGTACAGAAATTCCGTTTGAGGTGGTGATCAGACATCTACATGGATACATCCCGGAGGCAGGTGCTGATGTGTGGGAGAGTGGATGTCATCAACTTTACATTGAAAGTTGTCAGCAAAGCCAACAGCAGAGAGACAGGAGGGTTTAGGCTGGGCAGGGGGGGTTTAAGAAGGGAGGCGAAGGCAATTAATTTAGGTAATTAGTAGCGGCTTGTATTCTGGAATGGGAAAATGTTACCTTAGTGGTTGAGAGAGCAGTGGAGAAGTCAGACAGAAGAGACTTGAGGTGGACAGGTCAGTAGGCTGTCTGGACTTTCTCTACTTGCGTTCCGTTGCTCTCATAGGAGATCAGGAGATGTGCTGGGTGTTTGAGAGCCAGGGTTTTGGTGGGAGTTTACTTGCTGGTCTAGGGGTGAGAGGGCAAAGATGATCAAGGGAAGACGATATTGCAGATAACATAAGAGGTTAGACTCCAGCTGAGTCTGTAGGGAGTTGGGAGAAAACAGAGATAGGAGGGAGATGAGAGGACAGGTAGTGATTTTGGTGGAGAGAAACAGGAGGGGAAGGAGAGAGGTGGAGGGGTGTAACAATAAGACTGGAGGTGGAGCTGCGCCTGATGAGGATTATGTCCAGGTGCCAACCAGCCATGTGGGTGGACTGGGAAAGGTTGACATTGAAAGAGTTGAGGAGAGCAATGACATCTGTGGCCTGGATATTGGACTCAAGTTGGAGAAGTCACCCAGAAGTAGATCCGGGATGTTGTCAATGTGGATCAATTTGAGGAGGAACTCCTTTCTTCAAGAAAGGAGAGGAGTGGTCCCGGGGGGCGGTAAATAACAATGATGTGAACCCTGGTGGGAGCAGTTATTGGAACAGCATGATATTCAAGAGTAAATGGCGAGGATAGTGACGAAAACGGTGTACTTCCAGGAGGGGGAGATTAGCAAACCTGTCCCACCACCCGTGTCAGTGGGATGGAGCGAGTGAGAGAAGGAGTAGGCTGTGGAGGGTGCAGTTAACAACAAGAGATATATTATCTCAACAAACGACTATGCAATATGCAAAAGTAACTTAATGGTGGAGAACTTATAACTCATGGGCCAAGCCCCTAAGATGCAAATGATAAACTCTCCTACCCAAAAGCTTTCTTTCACGAAGATGACCTATGCTCAGAAAGTTCTCCGGCTTCTAAGCCCTATTTATAGTATATGTTTAAAGTCCATTTATATAAACCTAACGATGGCGTGAACTGACAGTAACCAATAAAAATTTTGCATAGCGTAAGCTGTTCCTGACCAATATAATATTTCCCCTACCATAATAACATAACCCTTTAAGAATTAAAATGATATCATAGTTATAGCTGCAAAAAAAATGTGGTGGCAGCCTATGCTACAGTTCCAGCCACTCGGGCATAGGAAAACCAGCAGTGGCCCATTTTATGTACTTTCTGTTTTTGCAGTTAAAGGTTGCTCAGTTTCCTCTTTTGCACCGAGCTGCAAAACATATTGTTTTTGTACGTTTTTTTATTATGGTTCCTCCAGAATGGAGTAATGGAGGCATTAGTAAAGTAGATAATTTATGCAGCACACGTGAGGTTTGCTTGTCTTACTCTCTTTTTCTTTATACTCTCTTTTGTCATAAATTTTGCTTTTCCTCGGACTTCAGATGAGAGTTCTCCCATTTGTGATCAAAACCTGCAACTTTTTTTTTTCCTAGTAGGCTATGGGACTCTCCTTTTTAACGGGGATAACATCTCACTTCAGTTAACCACTCATGATGGAAAAGAGGATGACTGAGTGTCAGTTCCCACTTCCAGAAGTTGATTTGTGTGAAAAACCTAAACCAGCAGTGTGGCATGCATGCACATGCCCAGTTCAGGAGGGATCACAACGATTCAGACATAGAGCATTTATTTTAAACAAAAAATAATAAAAAAACAAAATAAAATACAAAATGTAGGCTTAGGCATAACTCCTAACGGGTTCATGTCAAAAACGCCAAACTAAACTAAGAAATCAAATAAACATTACCCAATGGGGAAACTTGCAGAATTAATCTCAGCTCTTTTAGATTCTTGCCAGGCCAAGAATACCACTCTTTTTGTTGCCGAAGAACAAAAGAATTTCCTTCCTTGGTTTGCTCCTGCTAGTCACCATCGTGGGAAAGAGGAATTCGTACCAAGTCGAATGCGATTTTCTTCCAGGTAGAATTAGTTCAGGGAACACGCACCCACATCTGGGAACCCTTTTCAGTCTGCGTCTTATAGTTAAAAAATCCATCATCAATGGCCTCTCATCTGGCAGGCTTAGAGCTCAGTTGCAGCTCTCTCTTCATGGCCCAGCTGGATGCCTCCTGGCTGGGAGCTCTGGATGAAATCCTTTTATTTTCTGTTGTTTACATAAGTGCAATAACCTAGAGTCTTGTAAAAATGCAATATTTTGGGCCAACCATTTTTCTCAGAAATAGTAAAAGTATCAGACATTGTGATCTTTGTACAGAAGAAAGTATTACAAAACCTGATGACATCAGTACATTTTTTCAACTATACAACAATGTGTTATGTTTGTGATTAGCCTCCTACTAAAATCAGAGAGCTGGGCTAAGCCCCGAATATGTTCAAATCCTCCTGATGACCCTAGCTAGCTATATAGCTCTGTAGAACTGTCAGCTGTTATGTCATGGCTAGTGCCAGACAAAATAAAGTCTTTCTAAATTTTACTTAAAACATTTTCCACAGGAAATTATATACTGTATTTTATTCTTTTAAAAGAAATTCATTTTAACGAAATACATACTGTAATGTAAATATTTTCCTATATTAATCATGTCTTCACAAGGTTCACTGTCATGCTTACCCTGGATATTACTGTCTGTCTCCAGAGGTCGCTATTACCTGAGTTTTTGTTTCGTCTTCCCTAATTCTACATGCACTATGTTGATTAAGTTAATTGGTCATTATTTGCCTGTTATTGTTCAAACCTGTCCCTAATTCCCTCTGTTTAGTACTCCTGTGTATCTATGCTCCTTTTGCTAGGTCTTGTTTGCTATTCTATAGTTCAGAGTACCTCACATGTTTTGAAATGTACTTCCCTGTTTACCAGCATTCAACCCATTTTTCTGCCTCTGGATTTCTGTTTTGGTATCACAATTAAAATACAGTATTTGGGTTCTTGGCATCTAAATCCTGACACTCACACTTGTATTGTTCTAACTTGTTTAATACTTTATTATTGAGTACTGAGTTTTCTGTATTGTTATAGGCCTATGCACCATCAAATTAACATTCATTGATTGATTGAATACTTTTGTTGCCAGCGGTTTAGACATTAATGTCTGTGTGTTGTGTTATTTTGAGGGGACAGCAAATTTACACTGTTATACAAGCTGTACACTCACTACTTTACATTGTAGCAAAGTGTCATTTCTTCAGTGTAGTCACATGAAAAGATATAATCAAATATTTACACAAATGTGAGGGGTGTACTCACTTTTGTGAGGTACTGTATATATATATATATATATATATATATATCCGCGTTTCAGTTACCATGGTTTCACTTAACTTTCGAACATACATAGAAAATTCCAGAAATTCAGTAAACATTCATAATTTAATTGTGCGCCGTTCTGAGTAATGTGGTGAAATCTTGTGCGGTCCCGCCCGGGATGTTAATAACCCCCACGCTGTATACGCTATCCAGCCGTTAGTCACTTAGTAGCTGTCACGGTTATTAGATCAGATAATTGTTCTATTTTATTATTTGTTATTGTTGTTAATTTCTTATTGTGCCTAATTATAAACTTCATCATAGGTACGTACAGCATGTACAGTATATAGTGCTGGCTACTATCCGCGGTTTCAGGCATCTGCTGGGGGCCTTGGAACCTATCCCTCGTGGATATGGGGGTCCTACTGTAATATAAAAAATGTTTACCATGCATCCAAGAGACACAAAATGGTATTTTATTGGAAAGTTTTGGAGTCTTGTGTCTCTCCCAAAACGTTTTTCAATGCAAGATAATACAAGGAAAAGGTTAGTTTAACATATGTCATTAAGTTCTGAAAGTCTGTCACTGATATATAGTTTCTTACTGCTGCTAAGTATAACGAAGCAAGAAGATCAGGATGTTATGTATGACCTACCATGTGCTTCCTGCAACTTGATACCATTCCAACCTATATCATTCTTATTTAACCTCTCTAATTTCGGTTCTAAAGTGCAGAAATCCACGTCTCATTTTAAAAATGTCCCACAACAAAACTAAGCCATCGGGGAAACAAATTTATGTTTCTGAGGCTTACCAATGAATAAGGGTAGACAACTAGCCCAAAAAATCCGGTTTCCCTACGTGCAATTTTGGGTGATACACGAAAATAAAGTTACGTCCAGTGACATAGCATTTATGGAAATTTCTGACGCTCCATATAAGCATCGGTCTCAAAGCAAGGAAGTCAAAGGAGAAGACGTCAGAAATACGGATATTACGAAGGTAATGGCTTTTATTACTCACTTATTGCACATTTTACATTTTGTAATACTCAGGACACATTATAATTCAATATCTAAAATAATAACTTGAACAGTATTTCATTTCTTGAAAAAATGTCCTTTCCGAGAGAGGCTTGTGCTGTTGACGATACCTTTTTTTCTCTCGATAGTATTATATCTTCATTTTTCTAATTTGTTTGCTTGGTATATTTCCATGTTCATTGTATTTTTAACTTGGTCTTCTTTACTGCCTAAATGTTACACAAATGTCATGTTTTTGCTGTTTTATCGTTCGTTTTTCTAAAGACGTGACCAACGCAACTTTTACTTTCTGCATGATAGCAATCCGATTGCTATAAAAATAGTACTTTCTTCATAATTCGATGCTTTACTTATTTTTACTCACTTCATATGTTTTCAGACGTGGCATTCTTCATCTGCTGATCAACATCGCAGCACTAATACAAAGTAAAAGATGGATTGCAGCTGATGGATTTGGTTGAAAAAGAATGGTAGGGACTGCCTGAGGCAGTAGGTATACATAAGTGCTATTTTTGATTTATTTTGCAGGTCTTGTTCAATGATTTGTGTGTGTATATAAGTTCTTATAAAAATGTATTTCTTATTTAATAAACTACTTTTAATTAAAAAAAAAAAAAACATTTCCTTGTTTCTTTTTATACATCTCCATGAAAATAAGGTTAACATGACATTTGGCATTTGGATAATTTGAAAGTTTTCGAAATTTTCAGTATATCAAAATATATATATATATTTTTTAATTTGCTGGGCATTTTACTTAAACATGAATAAGACCTGTCACAATAACACAACTACTATCATTGGAAAGATCTACTGAAGCAAGATTTCCAAACTACAAGGACTTGAAAGAAAATTGGTCATATTCTTCCCAAATATGGACATTCTATCTTAGGCATCAAGAAGTTAAGACTTTATAATATAATCAGATATGTTAATTTTTGTTTTTAGGTCCAATGATTTACGCAGTCAATCCTGAATGGAGCACATTTTAAATAGACCAGCTTGAACTTGCAAGTAGGCTTAGCGGCCAATATCTTAATGACAACAAAGAAATTTTAACATTTATAATGAATTTGGTAAAATAGGTGTTTTTAACATTCCATGGACGGGGCTGTGGTTTAGAGTAATGGAGGTCTGCAGAGTATTTGCAGTGTGAATCCATTGAAGGGAGATACATGAAAAAATGATTCCGGGTTTGACATTATTTTGTTTGTCTTTATGAAAATTATTAAAATGTAGGTATCGTTTACAATCTATGAAATTTCAAAAAGAACATTATACAAATGGTTACCACATGTCAACCACTACCCATTAGCATCTGACAGCCCATGGTTTATTATGGTTTAGCTGTGTGATATAAAAACAACTGTTTGAAATTAAACAAATATTTGCATTTTTTTTTTTTAAAGTTTATTACGAGCAAATCATGAAAGTAAAATAACAAACATGCTGAAATACATCCATATTGATTGTAATGAGAAAATGTGCTTAAAACATTTACATTTTTATAAATTGACCCCTAAACAGATGTTCTACTCACAATATTAAAACTGAAAAAGCTCATCATTCCTAGAAATGTCTTCCTGTAAATTAAATAAATGTATAAGTCTCAAACAGTATAAATCACTAATCATTGTAAAAAAAAAGAGAGAGAGAGAGACTTATGATCCAGAACAACCTGTACAACAAACCTGTATGTTTATCTCCTTTTTTAAGTCTTCAGTATTTGGTTGAAAGCGTGGGATGAGAACTGCTGCTTGATAGTCATCACACAGAGATAATTGAATGTAGGTAATAGAGTAAAGGAACATCATTGGTTATATTTTTTGAAGGTTGGAAGTCTTTAGTAAGTAGTTTTCTGGGGTTAAGTGTCTTTCCCAAAAATATTATACATCAGAGAGTGAAGAGGAGGGCAATTTATTTGAAGAAAAACAGGATCATCGGAGACAGTGGTGGGAGAATTCACCAGGTGCACAAACTTTACTAGATGTGAAAGGTATCTTTAAGGGAGAAGGATGTGGTGGTCTCAGTGTCCATGGCCACAGAGGACCTCCTCTTTGTGCACAAGGTATATTTGAAGAAGCACTGTTGGCTCAAGCAGCCAAAGTCTTTGAGCAGCTTGAGCAGGTCACGGCGGAACTTCACACCAATGAAGGCGTACAGAAAAGGATTTAGACAACAGCGCATGAAGGCTAGGCTCTGAGTGACATCTGTGGCATAGAGTCGTCCTTTATTGAACATACAATCGTCGCTCCCCCCTAAGGCTAAATCCAGAGTGTCAACCAGCAGGATAAGGTTGTAGGGCAGTTGGAAGAGCAAAAACACTATCACAACAGCAAATATGACCTTGATAGCCTTGTTCTTCTCAAAGTTACGTGCCTGCATCAGTGTTTGCACAATACCACAGTAGCAGAAGCCCATGATTAGGGCTGGCAGAGCAAATCCTCCAACCATCTGGCCCACCTGGATGCTTAGCTGCAGCTTTCTGGAGATCCCTGTAAAGGGAGTGCAGGACTGACTTTCGTTCACTTGGGTGTATGTCATCTCGGGTACTGAGAAGAACAATGCCAGTGCCCAAAGTGCTATTGAGGACATCTTGCTGAAGTGTACTGCTTTTGTGCGGTGGCGGTGGGCAGAGACAGCCCGTGCAATGGCAAAGTAGCGGTCCACACTAATACAAGTGAGAAGCAGCATTCCACTAAAGAAGCTAACCTTGTATATGCTGTACATTGCCTTGCATAGGAATTGACCCAGCATCCATTCATCTAGAAAGTTAGCTGCCCAAAAAGGCAATGTCAACACACAGAGTAAGTCAGCTACTGCCAAGTTGAGCAAATATACATTGGTCATGGTTTTAAGTCTTCTGAAGTAAAGGTAGGTTAGCATTACCAGCAGGTTTCCTACCAGGCCCACAAAGCATATAACTGAGTATATGATGGGCATGAACCAGGAGCGGAATATGCGGTTTGATCCTTTCTCACACACTGTTGAGTAAGAACTATAGTCTGCATCCGTAGTTAAAGTGCCATAATCTTCAGCCTCTGCAGTTATATTTTCCAATGACATGGAGGTCTAAAGTAAAGACAAAAAAAATAACTTTTTCACAGCAAAACTTTGGTTTCAGTATTCCTACTGTTATGTATGGTATTAGTTGCTTTAGGTTATATCAAGTGTGCTTCAAATTAAATTAATAGTACTACTAAGTGACAAATTATTATTATGTCAAAAATGCTAAAATGTATTTTTATATATGTGCTATGAAACTGTCTTCTATTCTATTATATTTGTTTTATGCCTCTAGGCAATTCATTGTGCATTTTCAGGGGAGTTGATCATGTGAACATTTAATGCTAATAATCATAGGTGTGTTATATTTACTGAAAATTGTAGATTTTTTTCTCACTAAAAACACCCTTGCATTCAACGAGTTAAACATTGTGTATTCATAGCTATTCCTTAAGTCACTTTTCAGTAGTTAACCAATTATACAACAGATTATAATCCTTCATTTTATGGTTTGTCATGGAACATCGTAATTTTCTAATACTGACCAAACAAACATCATATTTATTTAAAAACGCACTTTAGCTCAACCAAAAAATATTTCACTTCCAAATAAAAAAAAAATTAATGACCGACTATTAAGTTAAAGACACGTTTGCTACAAATTGGGTGATGTCTACAGTTTGCAAAGAAATGAACAGCCAAAGTATTTGAGGCAAAGCTGTTAGCGTCCCCTTCCCCCAGTCTTCTAAACAGCTTTTAAAATATCTCATCTCTTCCCCACTTCCTGAGCCTACTAGTGCACAAAACCAAAAACCACAAAGCAAAAGTACTTTCCAATTTGAATAAATAGGCCAGGTGTGCTGTCAGGTGAGTGTTCAACAGGATAAGAGCCATCATACAATTTGTTATTATATCATACAAACTATTGTTATCCATGAAACACAAACATACAGCCACCAACATGTATTCAGGGCATATCATTCACCACAAAGCACCTCTTCTTTTTTCATTGGTATTATTTTATTGTCTTTATTGTTATAGATCAAAACTTGGGCTTTTATGTAAATTATTTTCTGTTCAGTGGGAAAGAATGCAAATAAAGGGCATAAATTGATCACCCAAAAATATGTTTTTGGTCCACTGTATAGTTCCCAATAAAGATAGCAACGCTCTTACCTTGAGATGCAATATTAAGATCAGCAAACCTTTTTCAATAAGTTGAGCACCTGTTAATGAGAATGTATTTGGTCAAATTAATTTTTTGGATACATGATAATGAAAATAATTATTCTATATGTATGTACATATATATAACACTTAATATTTAAGAAAATATACCGTTATGTACCATTACAAAACTTTACTTGATAAGAATTTGAGAATTGGTTAAGTTTATAATAAAAGGCAACTGCTGCATTTACCTTGAATATATAGTGAAGGAATAACAAATACTAATATCAGTTAAATATCTTAGAAATATATATTTTTATACAATGTAAAATATTATGATTCCCTATTGAGACTGGGAGAGCACAATTTGGCAAGTATCACACAGGTTGGGGTGAAATCAATTGGTAGGGCTTCTCTCCATTAATCTCTAACAAGTATCTCCTATAAGATTCAGGCTTGTAATACCACAAAGAAAGGGACATGCCTCAGCGCTGCACCTTTTGTACAGGCTGTGTAGCCAGCCGATTGTAGTACATACAAGTATATTTTACAGGGAAGGTCTAAAACTATTTAAAGTATAATAATAAGGTCTTTATATTATATTGGGTGATATGGTATTTAATATTGGTTAATATAATATTAAATACTAATTAATCAGGTCCTTCACTAAACTTGTGGATGTACTCAACTATATTTAAACAAAATTTGAAACACCAAACGCTGTCTATTGTTTGTTCTTAATCTCAAAGAGTAAATTGTCTTCTTATAAATTCTGAATTAGGCATTAAGCATAACATGGTTGCTGAACCATTACACACACTACAGCTATGAAAAAAAGAAAGATTAGAAGCTGTAAACTTTGCCTTAAAATAAAAACAAATTTAGAGAACAAAATTAAGAACTTTTAAAAAAGTATAAAAAACTTGTTAAAAAAATGTTTTTCATGGTATATATTTAATTTTATTTATATTTTAACAGTAGTAAAAATATGCACAATAAAGTACATACAATATAATATGTTGCTTGGAAAGACATTTACATGGTGAACACACATTAATAACCATTAGCATGAACTAAAAGCGGCATAATCATCATTATCGTTATGACTTATCAACTCACGCGTGAAAGTAGCCATGTTGTCTGTAAGTTTACTATGCTCTTCAGTGAACGCTCCTCTTACTTTCTCTAAAGACGATTGCAGCCTGGTCCTACAAACTCCCAGCCACTTACTAATGTACTACTGTGTGCGCTTTTCTTCCTTCCGCCTCACCACTTCCCCACCCTGCAAGGTAAATACATCTTTACTACATTATTTGCATAAGTGTTATCCAGGGCCACATCATCACAACTGTCCTTTAGTTTATTGTTAGGTTGTTGGTGAGTGTATGAGACATCATCCAATTAAAAATACTAAATGCTGCATTCATAAAAATGTTATTAATTTTTAGGCTTCTGTGTTAAGGAGATTACACAGTTTGTGTGATAAAATAAAACAATACTGTGGATAAGTATGTTTTATTGAACCCCAAAAAAACTAAAGAAAGAAAAATTGCATTCATGTAGATTGTATGAAGACAGTAATGAAAATAATTTAGCGTTTCTGAAATATAAGTTATCTTGCACATCACTTTAACATATAAATTAATAAGTAACAAATGAAAAACAGAAGTGAGCATTTAAACACAGACGTATGTGTCTGTCTGCGCATGTGTGTTTATGTTAGAATGTTTCCAGACTACATGTCTTAGCCACTTCCTCCTCAACCTCTGATAGTTCAGAAAACAGTCAAAAAAATACCCCAATGAAGGTGTATGGTAGAAAAAGAACAAAACACAATTACAGGCACTCCTGCTAATGGAACAAAAACAAATATACCTCCACAGTTTTCTTTTCATCCGTCAAACCCACTGACTTTAAACTAAATTATTTTAAATAATTGAGGGTAGTGAGTTGACAAATAACCTTTCAGTACCTAGATTAAATAATCTAAAAGTTTAATTCTAAAAGTTTAAAATATGAAAACCCAGACACACCTTTTTAGAAAAGAAAAACTGTATCTGCTTGAGCAATACCTTATAACATACAGTGATTTTAATAAACCCTGAAAGTATATTTTTTTGTTTAATTAATAAATCAGAAAAAATAATCAATCGACTTATCTGACTGTATATTCATAAGCAGTCAATGCAGAAATAATTTTAGGGTTCATAAAGAAGAAAAACCCATTAGTTATGGTTAATATTTCTATTTTAGGGAACCTGGGTTTTGATACAGAAAAATACTGTATGTCCCAGGCCTGACCCCCCAAAAGCATGCCAGTGGCAACAGTGGCAAGGAAAAACTCCCTAGGCTGGCAGGAAGAAACCTTGAGAGGAACCCAGCTTATTGAGGGACCCCATCCTCTGCTGGCCGGCACTGTGAGTTGAATTAAAGAATTTAAATGTCCATGATGTGCGAGGCCCTCTGGTAGAGAACTTCCAAAAAAAATGTAATCCCCCTTGGACTAAAAATTAGCAGATGTTTAATCCACTGCCATATCAAGCCCTGTTCTCTACACCCATGGCAAGCTCTGCCATTTCACCCCACTATTCCCATACCAAGCCCTCCACTTCCATGGCAAGCTCTGCTCTGCCATTTCAAGCCATCCACTACCATATCAAGCCTTGTCCTGTGGTCTCTACAGCCAAGAGACATAAAGTTTTACAAGGATGAGACAGAAAAACTGCCCCGTATCCTGATGCAGGATATATCTTGATCATTAGATAGTCATCAAATGATATAACAAAAAAATTCATCGTCAAATTTTTTAATGCACCAGTTTGCTGTTTGTTCATAATATCAACAAATATGCCATTACATTGCTATGTACATGCACAAAAATAAATCTAAAAGATTTAAACTATAAAGTTTTGATTTAGGTTTGATTTAGGTCAAAATAGTCTACTATCCATATGATCAAAGTATATATTAACTAGACAATTACTGTGGAGAAATCATTCCATGTTTCAGCAATAAAAAAATATTTTAAAATGGTGTCTAGTGTGACACTGATGACTCCAAAATGAACCTAATTGAATTAGTAAATGACAATTGAGCTCAAGAAAATGTGCAGGTGCATTGAAGAAGTCTGTACTCTATTACGCACTATGAAACTTATAGTAAGTAATAAGTAAAACTTTATTGATCACAGAGGGGAAATTGAACCGTTATAGTAGCACTGTAAATATACACTATACAAAAATACATTATACATATAAAAAGAATTAAAAGAAAATCCAAAAAGAAAAGCTAAACTTACATAATTCTGTACATAATTCCACAAGCCTCAGCACCCTGTCGGGGGAGGGATTGTAAAGTATAATTGCGGTTAGCAAGAAAGACCATTGGAAGCGATCCTTCTTGCCCCCTGGCATGATCAGTCTTTTACTAAAGGTGCTCCTTTGCCTAGTCAGAGTGCCATGTAGAGAGTGGGAGACATTGTTCATGATAGCTAGCAGTTTTGAGAGAATTTGTCTCTTTACCACTACCTTCAAGGAATCCAGACCGACCCCCAGGACAGAACCAGCTCTCCTGATCAGCTTGTCCATCCTGTTAGCATCCGCCACCTTCATACTGCTACCCCAGCACACTACTGCATGGAAGATGAAACTCACTATAACCAATAGCGTCCTCCTCAGGAAGTAGAGGCAACTCTGACCCTTCTTTTATAGAGCCTCTGTGTTTCCAGTCCATTCCGTTCTGTTGTCCAGGTGCACTCCTAGGTATTTATATGACTGGAGCATCAATCAATTCAATCAACTTATTTTTATAATGCGCTTTTCACATGTTTCCATGTCCCAGGCCTGACCCCCAAAAAGCATGCCAGTGGCATTCCCACCACACAGCCATCTCAATGTCAGTCCCTCAGATGGTGACAGGGGTCAGTGGGGGCCCTCTTCTTTCTGAAGTCCACCACCATCTCTGGTCTTCCCCGCATTGAGCAGTAAGTGGGTCTGTGTGCAAAGTCCTCGACCACACTTCTGTACTCCCCTGTTACACAACTAACAATGGCAGAGTCATCTAAAAACTTTTGCAGATGGCCCATCTCAGAGTTGTGAGCTCTCAGCGCTAATTCAGTAAAAAAGAGACATGTAAGTGAACCTACAAATATAACCTGATCAAAGAACAAGACATAGTGTATAAAACAATGTTGAATATATATATATATATATAAGTTGCACTGCGTTGCACAAAGTTGCACTGCGTCCCGGTGGCTCTGGCCCCAGTAAAAGCGCTCACGGAGACGCCGCAGGGTCCCGGCGATCCCAG
>JAOVYW010003172.1:0-14309 GCA_025775045.1 Hiodon tergisus | reverse complement strand
CGAAATAAAAAGCATTGATTCCTGTTAAACGGTGTCGGTCTCGTGCTTGAATCCGCGCAGAGAAGTAGCACTCCGAATAACGCTACAATATTAATCGAATACAAAAACATAAAAGCATCAATCCAAGTAAACTCAACATACCCGGAGGCAATTCTGAACAAAGTAATGATTAATGGTGTTCGTGTATTTATATTTGCCCCTTTTCGTTCTAGTGCATTATTCCTTAAAACACGAATAGGAAATTAAGATATCTGGATAGTTTTTATATAATTAGTAGATCATACATTCTCGTTGTCATTTCAACAAGGGCATGGCAGCCCTATATAAGCCATGCATCTTTAAACTAAACATCCTAGTTAAATTTAAGTTTAGAGCGATGCATTTGATGTAGTTGTAAATAAAGTATCATTATCATTGTCAATAAAAAAATAAAAATGGTTTGAAAGGTTCTAAGCAAGACCTAGTGTCAAACAGTCTTTACGGGCAGAAATATATACAATTAGACGTTTAAGGGATGAATGAATGGAAATCAGCACACCATGCCCGTCGCGACCACAGGAATACAACCCCCGAAGTAAACGCAGGGGTGGCTGGGTCGCAACAAGTACAGTTCAAGCAATCCTCGATAACGCCAGTGGTTTCCCGAGAGCACGTGATCAATTGCAACACGTGACGGGGCAATTTCCTGACGTCGCCGCTGAGTGTACTAGAGAGCTAAAGATGGCGTCCTTACTGCAGCCTGATCGAGTGCTGTATCTTGTCTCTGGAGAAAAGAAAATTCGTGCTCCCTTGTCCCATCTGTATTTCTGTCGTTATTGTAGTGAATTACGATCATTGGAATGCGTGTCTCACGAAGTAAGTAGAGCTATTTTTAAGTGTAATTTAATAAACAGGATGTTATTAACCGTTTAAGTTACGTGCATTCTTGCTACTGCTAAGGCCAGTGTTGCATTTATGACTCGATTGGGCGAGGTCTAAATTCGTGTACGAATGTTTTTTTTTAAGCATTTGTTCAGACCCATTTCAAACAATTGTTTTATAATTCCTACTGTCTGTCGTAACTCTGTCTTGCTAGTCTGCCAACATTAGCTGGTCACAATAAATCCACCATATTTAAAAAATAAAATAAAGAACAGTTAAGAAACCCCACATTAACACGTACGTGAAATCATATTATGTTGTGGGAAAATCTAGATGTTTAGCTTTGCTAGGTTTGCTAGCCACACCCAGACTGGCGATGCTGGATCAAATTATAGGCCCGAAATGCGTATTTGGGTAATACAAAAAATGGTCAGTGAATTGGCAACAATTGATTTTTCACGGACTGCTTGTTATTCCTAACACTCCTAGTGTCTAGATGCGGGTAAGTCACATCGCCAACCAGGTCAAGTGCGCATTTTCAATCTGAAGTTTAACCTCTCATTGTATATCAGGTGGATTCTCACTACTGTCCAAGCTGCTTGGAGAATATGCCGTCGGCGGAAGCAAAGCTAAAAAAGAACAGGTCTGAAATGAAACGTCACCTCTGTCGGTTTAAAGAGACATATGAAAATGTATATATGTAAATGCAGACCATCTATCGCTATTAACATTTCATACAATAGTATTGTTTTTACGTTTGCCTATATAAACAATATAACATCTAAGACTTTACAGGTCTTGGTGATGACCCTGTAGTGACCATTGGCTGTCTTCCACAGATGTGCCAATTGTTTTGACTGCCCATGCTGCATGCACACCCTCTCCACTCGGGCTACCAACATACCGTGCCCTCTGCCCGATGACCCGACCAAAACCGCCATGAAGAAGGCCTATTACCTGGCCTGTGGCTTCTGCCGCTGGTCGTCCCGCGACGTGGGCATGGCTGATAAGTGTGTGGGTGCGTACATCGGTGTGTGTGGGCACGTACGCGAGGGTGCGCTTGGCCTGCTCAATGCACGTTTGTGTTCATTCCGAAGGTTTGTTTGGCGCACCAGGAAAATCGGTTCTTTGTTGCCAAACCAATGCAAACCTTTTGTTGGTGGATTTTGTCTTGGTGTTCCTCCAGTGCGTATCAATTACTTACCTAGTCTTAATCATACTTTACCCTCAAACTTATGTGCCCAACTGCCCTCAGTTGATAGCAGTAGGTATTGTTTATTTTAATCCTAAGCATTTATCTTATCCAATTTATTTATGCTGCCGGTGTTTACTGTACATCCATAAGTGTACTATTTCAATATGTGTTAACACCACAGCAACATAGCCTGCCAATAATATGGGTATCCACTGTAATGTGGAAATTGGCGTTGCATGTCATTTTGTTTTTGATGAAATGGTTTCATACCAGTCCCTTCTCTCTTTGGCAGCCAGTGGTGGTTGGCAGGAGCCAGAGAATCCACACACACAGCGGGTAGGGGGTTTAAGATATATATGTATATATATTTTTTTTAAATCTCTGTATTGATCTGTTACTAAATGTGTTGATATTGGGTATTATTTCACCCTAGACCATACATGGGTGTTGGCTCTTAATGGGTTTGTTTGCTGACTTGTCTGGATAATTTATTTGGTGAAAATGTTTTAATGGTCATGAATAAAGACTATCTTTTCACTTTGTCAGAATTTTCTGATTACAATTGTGTGCTCATTAATGTGCAGTTCACCTTTCCCTACGGCCTTTTGTTCATGGAAGACACAACCAATAAACGCCTACGCGGTGCTTAAACTGCGCGTTTGTTTGCTCGCAGGTCTTGGGCGACGTTGGCAAAAGCACTTAAATGTCAGGGTGTCCTTTTTCCCCATGCAGGTCAACAAGCTCATCGAGTATTACCAGCAGCTGGCTCAGCGGGAGAAGATGGAGAGAGACAGGAAGAAGATGGCCAGGCGACGCCCGTACATGCCACTAGCCTTCTCGGTAAACGGCCCGTCCTCCGACGTGCTTTTCTAAGAACTCGCCAGAATTGCCATTTTCTCTGCGTTTGGAATGGGCGTGTGCGTCGGGAGGGGTTTTTAACACCTGTTCGTTGATGTATGAGCCCAATTGTGCATGCTTGCCCTCACTCTGAACACCGGTCCTCCCTTCCAGGGCTGGCCTGCTGCCTTTTAATCTGAGCCATTACTATTGCTTACCCCGCTGGGCTTAGGGGTGGCGTGTGCCAACTCTCGCCGTGTGTTTAACCGCTCACTTTGAATGGGCCTTACTGAATGTTTGCTTAATTGCCTTTTGTTTCACCCTGTTCTTCCTCTCTCCTTTGCTAATGCACGCTATTCTCATGTTCTTTTACCCTTCTCCAGCAACACACTATTCATGTGGTGGTGAGTTTGCTTTTTCACAACCTTGAATAATATTTTCTGCTCGGCTTGAATAGGGATGTTTTTTTGTTTGTTTTTAAACGTTGATTGTTAGAACCTCATGACCTCACAGATCACATGCGTTATTTTTCTGCAGGGGTGTAACCCTACACAGTAAAATCTTTTGATTATGAAAGCGATTTGGCGGAAATAAAAGTTCCATTTTCTGCAGGAAGTTGGTCGGTTATCATGGTTCTGTAAGAGCATGTCTTTTTTTATTTTATAAAACATGTTTTGTATATTTTTTTTATCAAAAATATGTGTTTTTTTTTTTTTTACATATAAAACAATGTAAGAGTATCAAATCACACCTAGAACTTCTAGAACTATGGCAATTTCTTAACTTGTAGGTATTGGTATACAGTACTTTGTGTGTGTGTTTTAAATGCCTCATTCTGGTGAGCAATAAGCTTCCATGTGGAATTTTACTTTATTTGTACCAGACGGCTATAAATAATTTTATCTGAGTGTTTATTTTAAAAAAAAAATATTTTAAAAGCTAAACAAAATGAATGTACAGGATCTTCCTTATGTCCTGTGCATAAAGTGCACAGCTCCAGAGATGTTTTAATGTTTATCCATCATCCTTACTTGGGGCTAGTTTTGAGTGTTGGGTCAGTGAATAGTTCTGTTATCTCACAGGAGAAATATGGCCTGGGCACTCGTCTTCAGCGGCAGAGATCTGGGGCACCAATCACAAGTCTATCAGGGCTTTCGTGAGTACCGGCCTTACACGCGGGGGGGCTCTAAGCCAGATTTTATCAGTCACTATTTTTGACTCTGCTTCTCACCAGAAACACCCGCTATTTTTAAGGAGTTGCATTGACATCTCGGGGTGAGTTGTTGAGATCTGCTAGCTGTTAACACGTTGTCTTTTTTTCTAGGCTGAAAGAAGGAGAGGACCAGAAAGAGATAAAGATAGAGCCTGCCCAGGCGCTGGATGAGGTCGAACCCCTGCCCGAAGACTGCTACACGCGACACCTGAACCTCCCTGAAGGTGCCAACACCCTAATCCCGTTTCTGTGCGATTGGCACGTGTGAAGTGAATGTTCCAGAAGCGTTGCTGGAATGTTATCCGTTTTGCTCCAACAAGCCAGGAACGACGGTGTGTATGGTGAAGGAGTGTTTTGAGTGATGGTGGCGTTTGTTCTGTGTAGTCACTACCCTGCGCCAGAGGCTCCTCCAACCGGACTTCCAGCCAGCAGGCGCGTCACAACTGTACCCCAAACACAAACACCTCCTGATCAAGCACTCGCTGCGCTGTAGGGTAAGTGTTCAGACCACGCAGAGATTTGTGGCCTAGCATCTCAGCCGCTGAACCCAACCTTTTGTGACCGCTGTGCTACGGGATAATTGGTAAATAACATGTAGGAGTCGTGTTTTCTGTAAAACTGCCATGAAAGCGGTTTAGCTGGATTCACGTCTTATTTTTATTTTTTTACAGAAATGTGAGCACAATTTGAGCAAGCCAGAATTCAACCCAACTTCAATAAAATTCAAAATCCAGCTGGTGGCAGTGTAAGTATCTGTCGTTGTGTGTCCAGTTTAAATTCCCTGTGAGTGGCTATTCCTCCAGGTCCTCACATATGGTTGCTATGAAAAGGGGCTAATCTATTTCCTCTCGCAGAAACTACATCCCTGAAGTGAGAATAATGTCTATCCCAAACCTGCGATACATGAAGGTAAGCGGATTTCTTTTTCATTTTGTTAGCACAATAACGATGGCTAATCGATCTAATCCCCCTAAAGGCTTATTTAAAGGCAGGGTTTGCTGAAAGTTGAGCAGATAAGTCATTTGTCTCTTGTTGTGGGATAGGAAAGCCAGGTGCTTCTCACCCTGACCAACCCAGTTGAGAACGTTACCCATGTGACCCTGTTGAGCTGTCAGGAGGGAGACCAGGATGACGTCAACAGTACTTCTAAGGTACCATGGCAATGCCACCCTACTCCCTCATATACTGACGGCACAGCTCCACACGCTCCTCAACAGGCTGTCTTTCAGGAGCCAAAATAGTCAGGTCAAACAAGTCTTATCGCCGATGCTATACAAGTGCTTTTATCTGGGGCACCCTAACTCATTCACAAGTGGAATTTTAGTTTTGGAAGCACTCCTTGCGTCGCATGCTGCTGAAATGAAATTGAAAATGTGTTAATGCTGCAAAATGGCATTAGGCTGTATGTGTACTGAACAAAACTGTCAGGCAGGGATTCTATGATTTCTGTGGTGTGTCACGGCTGTCACAGGTGCTGGTTCCATCCAAGGAGCTGGTTCTGGCTGGGAAGGATGCTGCAGCTGAGTATGATGAGCTGGCAGAACCACAGGACTTCCAGGACGATCCAGAGTGAGACGGGTTTCGCAGTTGACATTGCTTGCTTAATCCAGTGTACATGACATACTGGGAAAACCTCCGTTACTCCTCATTCAACATTCAGAAAGTTTGATTTAGTCGTTAAGTGCTACTTCAATTGGTAATTTGGCCTCCTTCACTCTTTGTTTGGGCTTTAGGTAAGTTGTTTGTGCAAATAAGCTGGTATCACAGCTTCTCTGAATTAGGCATTAGACCCTGCTCTTGTCTAAGCCATGTATTTCTATGTCCGACTGCTACAGATATACTACAGACACAGGCCTAACCCTAACCCCGACCCCATCGTGACCTTAACCACGACGCCTCCCTCTTTCTACAGCGTGGTGGCTTTCCGCAAGTCCAACAAGATCGGCTTCTTCGTGAAGGTGACTCCGCAGCGCGAGGACGGCGAGGTCACGGTGTCCTTCAAGATGCGCCACGACTTTCGAAACCTGTCGGCCCCCGTCCGACCCAGCGAGGAGGGGGTTGACCCCGTCTACGAGGCGATCTGGCTTAACCACCACGTGGAGCTGAGCCTCGGGCCGTTGGCTCCCTGAGTGTCTCGGGAGCACAGTGCATACAATGCTTCCGTCGAGCAGACTCTTTAGTGTCCCAGGCCTGTGCCCTCTCACCATACGTTCCTGTTGTCTAGAACCATTTTTTCCCCTCCCTTTGCTACCCACCTATAATTCTTCTGGGTAGTTGGTGTACTACAAGCACAGGGTTAGTTTTGATCTGCAGACTGCAAGGGTGATTTGTAAATAAGTTTTATGTTATTAGTGGCCTTGATTGGCATTCAGGCTGTAAGGATCTTACTGCTGTTGTGTTTAGGGGATCCCTCAATCTCTGTAGTACATTGAAATTAATGGTAAGCTAACGTGAGAACATTTTGTTTAATTGACACTGGTTTTGATAAAAATGGACTGTTCTGCTCTCTGAACAGTAGGTGGTAGCATTATATTGGAAAGTTTTTCAGTCAGTCAGGTTCTCGCTGGTGTGTCAGTTCTGTCCCGTTTACCACGCAGACATCTTAAATATTTTTGGAAATATGTAATAAGCGAGCTACGTTTGCCGTGAATTATTATTGTTCATATACGAATAAATGAGGATATCAAAGACGGCGACTGTAAAAGGATATATCCTTAAATTTATTGCAGTTGGCTAGTGTTACCGAGGACTTTGTTGGCAAAGCGGTCCACTCGGTTAGCTGCTACGTTTATCAGCTGTGTAGATGCATAGAGCAGTCTCGGTATAAATATGCCTGATCATCTGTTCTGAAAATGAAATTCCTTGTGTCTGCGCACTCGCGCGCACACACACCTTCCTGTGTTGATAAAAGATTTAAATGGAATGATTCAGTCAGTATGGTGGTTGGCGGGTGGGGTGGAGTATAGCTGAATTTAAGATATTTCTGTGATGGGGAGGTGTTGCGCCTATTCCTAGAAGTGCTTTTGAGTCTGCTTTTATCTGGGCACTAACTTAAAAATGGAGTTTGCTGCATTTTGGAAGCACTGCTTGTATTACACGCAGCCGGAATGAAATCCGAACTATTAATGTCGCTAAATAGCATTAGACTACACGTATAACTGAACAAATATGTAATTTGGGTTGTTTTGCCCTTGGTCCTCGTGCAGGTGAGACGGGGCCTGTTTTAAATCGGTCCCTAATTGTGCAGAGTTCATGTGCACGTTTGTGTTGCTCTCAACGTACACGTGTGGTCAGGTGTTTCTGCTCGCCACAAAGCAGTCTGTCAGACCTTCTGGGTGATGAAATACTGAAAGCCAACAACTGTACAGCATGATCCTTGAACACATTAAGGGGAAACATTTGATAGTTTTGGCTTCCCCCAAACTACCGCTGCCCTGTTTTTTTTTTTGTTTTTTTTTTAAAAAGGTCTAGAGCACTTAGTTTCGAACAGTGTAACATTTACTGTAGTAAATGTGTAAATACTACGTTAGTGAGTAAACTTATTTATTAGCATGAACAATTAAATCATCAGTTTGGTTGACAATGCCATACTTTTCATGTCCACTTGCGTAAATGTGTTCTTGGCATTCTAATGAAGATACCCAGTGACCGTTTCACACCGACTTTGTGCTAATGCTTGCGTTCGCCGCATGACCCGTCAGAAGTTTAATTTGTCATAGAATAAATGAGCATGTGCTGAAATCTCCTCTTGTCAGCTGTGCCACGTTTGTTATTGTGTAGCTGTTGGTTGTGTTTGCAGTACGCCCCTTGGTTTATGTGGATCTCTATGTGCGTGCTGACTTCTCCCTCTCCCTCTCTCTCTCGGACTGCAGTGTTATTTAGGTTGATCATCAGTGTGGTGGTAAACGCAAAAGGGTTCGGGTTCATGTGAGAATTTTGCCGTCTTTTTGCTTAAGCTCTTAATATATTAAGACCATTACCTTAATTCTTTTACATTCATGCTTTTGTTACTTTACATATTTTATTTCCTTATTTTGAGAACTTTGACACCATCTAAAGTTTAAAGTTAATCAGTGTCCACTAAACATCAGCCTGCACTTTAATGTGTAAAGTGAATTTCTTTTCTTTATTCATTCACAAAGGTAGTGTTCTAACCTGTAGTTCTTCAGTGTTTATATTGTAAGGACTTAACATCAATAAAATGGTAAATGCACAGTGCTGTCTCCTAAGAAATGGTAGTCCTAACATCATAAAAAGTGTATTGAAACACTACACCTGCTTAGTTTAGCTGTTGAAATATCAACTTTTGAATTTTTGCTTAATTCATTAATGGGTAAAGAACTTAAAATGCAATGACCCTGTTGTGGTGTTTGGGAAATTCCGCTTTCAGTTTCTTACAAATTAATCTGAAATTCAGATTTCCCATAACCTGCACTGCTGTTTGTGAATGCTTTGGATATCAGCTTTCACATTGAGGTACAGGGTAAGCAAGTTAGTAATCAAGCCATTCAGAATCCAATCTGCAAAGCATTTGGGTGAAGCTTCATCTAATCTGGTCTAACAGTAAATTGGTTTAATTTCCAAAGTATCATTTTAACTATGAAAATATTTATGAATGAACTTGAATGACACAATTGCCAATGGACAATTATAGGATGAGACTTGAACCAGCGGAGTTAAAAAAAAAAAAAAAAAAGTGAAAATTATTTCTCAAGAATACCAAGTAAGCAGTTCTTCAGACTACATTTTAATGTCAACTGGACGGAAGGTGCCTTTAAAGAAGCTCCTCTTATAATGGGCTAGGTTCTCTTCTATGTGACAAACGAGTCTCAATAGATTACCTGCAGTAATCCTTACAAAAATACTGACCAGACTTCATGTGCGAACGACTGCTCTGTTGAATAAAACGAAAGCACAACTATTCAACTTCTAATTTGTATACTGCTGTAGTCCGACTAAAACTGGTAGTTTTTAGGATTAGAACGGCTGGGATAAAGCATTTTTAGGAGTCTGTGAGGCTGAACAGCAGTGCCCCATGAGCAAGCCGTGGGACTCCCAGGGGTAGTAAATCACACTAGGATGACTTCTTTCTGCTACATTTTGTGAGCCGTGCCTTGAGTTTGATTTAATGCATCCTTTTCTGACAGGTCTACAGGTTTTTTTTTATTTTGTTAAATTTTTTTTTTGATTTTAACTGGAAGAATTGAGTTACAAACCAGAGAAGTTAATCTTAATTTACAATTGTCAATGTAAGGAACAAACTATTTTGAAATGGTAGAAAACATGTAATTTATAATGGCTGGAAATGTGCTCTAGTTTACAACAAAATGAAAACGCAAAAATAACGATGACACCATCATGTATGCATGGTCACGTCCCTAAACCTGACAATATCCTACTGAATTGTTCAAATCTTTACAATGATTTGTAACTGACAGTTTAGACTTATAGAAGGTTGAAAACAAATGAAAGAATACACGTGGGTGGAAAAAAATGTATTTTTATTTTCCTGTATAACAAATACCTTTCAAGTCCTTTTAATGCTGGCGCCCCTGGTGAAGCTTGATTCTGAAATATTGCATGTGAGGAGTGTGTCTTTATCCAAACCTGGGTCTTAATGTTCCCTATACTCACGATCAGAACTGCAAATCCGTCAGTCAAAAATTGTCCAACAAAACTCTTAAAATAATTCTTAGGTTGCTAAAATTATTCACATCCTTCGAGCTCTAAAAGTCGAAGCAGGACTAAGCAAATAACAGACTAATTTCTAAAGGAGAAACTTTTGCTTTTTTCCTCAAAACGTGTGGAACTATTTGTCTGGTCCTGAGCGATACAAAATGTACAAAAGCTTCTTTCCCGAGCTGACTTAGACAGCAAAATCATTCCAGGTTCAGGATTAAATTGTAAAGTAAGTTTTTAATTGTATTTACATAAATTAACTTTACTCTTCATTTGGATTGAATACTTCATGAAAAATGACCAAAGTCTGGAATATGATCGTTTTACGCATTAGTTTAGAATTTCTTACAGTGCAGTTAGAACATACCTTCTTACTGAAGTCATTGACGGTTGTTAAATGAGGAAAGTAAGTAGTCTTGAGTTTCCAAGATTTTACTAAATTTAATGTGAAAAACTGCCACATTTCATCAATGTGTTTTAGTACAGTTTTGTATTTCAGGTTAGTAGTGAACTTGACCATATCAATATTATATGACCTTTTTCTATGTTTGATGTATACTCTATAGTGTATGTTCATTATATTTGTAAAGATAATTTGTTTGGTTCTTTTTGGACGGGGTGCTGATAGCAGATCAGATTAGCAATTGCTTTAGTTTTCTGCTTATCCTACCATCGTCTGACCGAATGCAGCTGAATGAGTGGCTCTGTGAGCTGAGCTCTCTGAGCTGGAGTTCAAATCCGGCTCATGTCATTGGGTTGGGATAAATTAGCGAGGGTGTCTCAAAGGCAAATATAATTGGAGTAGACTAGTTGTATTTCTTCACCCTCCCCCGTGTGTGATGGTGATGAGCGGAGACACATTAGCATTCTAGATGATTCCAAATAATTGGCGATTCCAAAGTTAAGGAAAAAAATCAGATCAGGCCATACTTTGAAACGCAAACCTGGGGATATGTCTGCCAACACATTCCGTGTGTTCCACGGAATATTAGGGCAGGTGTAAAAAAACAAAAACAAGGTACTCTGAAAAGGAACTGGACCTGAATCAACCCCTAAAGGTACATTTTATTATTTATTTATTTATTTATTTATTTAAGTGTTTGTGTGATTAGCGTTAATGAGGTGTTGTTCTAGAGCATGGAAAAAAGCTTATTCCTGTTCAGTGGCTCGGAGCACCCAAGAGCCACGATTGACAGGGGAAGCTTGCTGCCCAGGTTGAAGTTTTAGGCGAGTGGGGAAACTTGAGAACGTTTCAGTCTCATGCTATGAAGCCATTTAATCAACGTATGTCTTAACCAGGTAATATGTGTTCACGTCTCAGGGTATACAGCCGCTGTTTTCCTCATTATCCCCGTGATTCTCGCGCACAGGCCTATTTGGCTAACCGTCTGTTTGGGTTGGTAGTTGTACTCTGTGTTTTACTAGCTCAGTGAGTGATTTCATTTCTCTGACGTGTATCAAGTGCGATAATTTATGGCACACCGGTCGCTCTGTCTGCTTGAGATAACAATAAGTAGTTAATTTTCTAAATTTGTAGTAAGCTGATATTCAGTCATAAAATGTCGGTTAAAATAAGGCTTGCGTAATGTGTGCCCAGCAGTAATGAGTTGCTTGTTATTTTAAAGGTGATGTGACGACTTTCATTCGGTTTTGTTGCTCTTCAGTATGCCCCGGATAACAAATGTGTTTTGGTTTTCTGCCAGTACTCAGCAGTCAGCTAAGCGTCGCTTCTGGATCTGACCTGAAGGATTAGAGGTCAGGGGTTTTGAGGAGCATCGATTTACAATCTTACGCTATACCCCTGACAAGAGTAAGTATCACTATGAGTAAGGAAAATTCCTCTCTTTTTTTTATTTATAATTCTGGGCTCCTCCAGGAGCCTTTTCGGTCTCCAGAATACTGTATAATATTGGTTATCAGTTAATTTTAGTTGATAAAGCATAAAAATGTCTTGGTCTTGGTCTGGACTTGGAGTTGGAATTCCAAAGTACATTTTGATGGAGTAGGTTTAAGTGCCTGGATTGTTCCTTAAAAAGATGATGGTGTGTAGTGTAGAGCCTACCTTAAACAATCTCAACATTTATTATGAAAATGAAAAATAGTTAGTGATATTTTCTTTAGAGGTTAACAGCTAATTGGATATTTTTGGATGTCAGAGTGGGCATTCATTAATTGGTTCAGAGAGGTGAATGTGCCCTTTTTTTAAATCCCCATAGGCCTCGTTTTGGAATGTATAGATTGCAATCTAGCCTTTCTAGCTCCGTAATCAGAATTTAAGAACACACCAGAAACACCTCAAAAAGCTTTAAAGTTAGACAGTTAAAGTTTGCCCCAGTGCACTCAGAAAAATCTTGGTTTTCTGTAAATCTCAGTCAATAAATACGACTTCAGCTCAGACTTATGGGCCTTTTTTGGCAAGCAGTGTGTCTGGATCTAGGTATTAAAGAAAGGAAGAAGACGGACAAATTACAAGCGTTATTTGGTGAATGAAATAAAAATCGAGCACGGAGGTAAATGGAGTTGACTTTCATTCACAACATTTTATATAACACAGTTAGATTGGATTTGAAATGCGCTGAAATTTGAAATCTTGGGTGTGCACATGAAGACTTCATAATGTGCCAACGGAACTTTTTATTAGAATTTTTTAACACTTAAATATGAACATGTGAACAGACGTCCCATGGTTGAAACAATAAATTAATAATTACAGATGATGAAAAAAGAATGAAATGTGGTCCAAAACATAAAATTGTGGTTTTGCTCGACAATTGGTTCAATACCCTGTTATTTTTAAGCAGAAAACTTAAAACCTTTGAAACTCAGTGGAGGGCTCTTTTGACATTTGGCCCATTTGAAATTAAAGATAACCATATGTCAAGAGGGTAATTGGTTAAACTTGGAAACATACTGTGACTTAAATGTCTGTTAATATACTTGTCAATCTATTATCGTGTAAGAATTTCTATAAATATTTATGCGTTAAATATAAAGATTTGTGGCTACACCAGCTTGACCATAATTATTGAAGTAAACCTTTAAATTTGTAGTTGGGGCATATTTGGGAATAGAAAAACCACATGGTGATGAAACTTGAAACTATACAGAATACTTACCTTTAACAGCATTGTGAAATATAGAATATTTGCAATGATTTTCCTGTGCATATCAAATTTTAATGAATGTAAGATTACAATTATAGAAAGGACGGCCTAAAATATTAGCCTCATTGTGTTTTGTCTGCAGGTGGAGTAGTTCAAGACGTCAACTCAGTTTTGAAGACTGGTACAAAAATGTTAAGATTGGATTAAACAATGGTGAGCTGGCATATACCAATTTCTTGTGCATTCTTTTGTATCAATTAAATGTTCTTCTATTTGGGTTGAACTGGGCCCCACTCCACCTTCCAGGCATTTATGGACTACAATACTTACTGCTGACTCGTGATGAGTTTGCGTGAACAGTAGTCATATTTATTTTGTTCACAGAAGCAGATTAGCCGCTCTAGCTGAATGGCAAAGATATTATACTCCAAAGGTACCAAAAGGAGCAAAGTTACAGTATCGCTGAATGTCCAGGACATATTAGGGATGCTTTATGTCTACTCATAAACAGATACAATTTACAGTGCCAAATCCATATAATACTGCAGGGAAAAACCTTTGTAAATGCATACAGTTTCAATTTAAAAGTTTCAAATAAAATCAACTTGCTGTTACTGGACCTTTATTAATGACTATATTTTAGTGACCGTATTGGGAGTATAGCCTCGATCGATGCAGACACAATGGATATGTGCGTAATTAAAGGTTTTGTTTCTGTTCTCAAATATGTAACATTCATTGTAACGACCCATCTAGCCCAACCGTGTCTACTGCGAAGCGTCTTCACTGCTTTTTACTTGATCTTTTTAGAAGAGAAATGTGCTCTCTGCATACACTGGAAGGCTAGACTGAGTTGGAAACTTGAGTCATTTAGGAAGAAGTTCATTCCTGCCTGGATCCTTCGGGGATAATATTTCTTTCTGATAGTATGATCTAACAGTAGGGGGAAAAAGGCGATTTCCCAAAACCAACAAAGAAACGACCAGATAAGTTTAGAAGTTTGCACATTTCACCCCCGTGAGGGAGTAGAACGGAAGTGTAATTTCTTTTGGGAGCATAAATTAAGGATAATCAGGAAACTGAAAGTCTACTTTATCTGCAGTTTGACTTTGACTTTAAGCAGAAGAGGAGGTACGACCTTGTGGTGCAGTGCCAGGTGTGGACACGGGCACGGCGCCGTCACCAGGACAGACGAGGTGAGGGACAGCTCAGGGTGGAAGGAGGGCTGTCACACGAAACCTTAGGGCATAACACCCGCAAAAGATAACGTACACGGACCCAATCGGAAAAATTACCTTATAGAAGGGAAAACTCAAGAGAGGCCTTAAATCAGAGGGAGCAGAAGTACTTTTCATTGAAGTTCTAAAGTTCTACTAAACCTGCAAAGAAGTGTTAATTCTTTAGAAAATTAAACTATATA
>JAOVYW010003169.1:0-14314 GCA_025775045.1 Hiodon tergisus | reverse complement strand
TACACACACACACACACACACACACACACACATATATATATATATACACACACACAATATACATACAATTTTATTTCAACAAACTACCACTGAGGCAAAGTGGAGGAAACATGAAAAATACCGCTGAGTTAATACGGGGATCCGACCAGGAAAGGGGAATTGTATGGAAAATTTGTTTCACGGTTTTCTGTGAAGGTTATGAATAAAATTAAGCAGAAGTGACTGGAATAAAAGCAATGTCTCCGGCAACCTTCCTGTCTGGTGGTTCACCGGTGCCCGTAGCTTTGGCCACCCGGACGTTCTCATGCTCAAACCCTACCACACACACCGGGCACTGGGCCTGTTCTTAAAATCCGCCCCAGGAGCAGATTAGCCGTCTGCTTCCTAGGGCCTCCAATGGTTTGCCTTAGCGCTGCATTTATGTGGTGGCTTCTGGTCGACCTGGGCTGCAGCAGCAGCCTGGCCCCTTGATTTAGAGGGGAGCGGGAGAATATGGGTAATGAAAGGGACTTTGTAAAACACAGGCTCTTCCATCAGCACGCCGTCTTGGCCGGGATATCGCTGGGACCTCTTTGTCTCTGGAATATATCTAAAAAACATTGAGATGGGTGGCACTTTTCTGTGAAATGCCATTCACATCTGGAATGATTCAAATTTAAGTGTAACAATGAAGTAACAAACTAAATTGGTTCCGCATCAGCCCTGCGAGTGCTGTGCATTAATGCATTAATGTATTCTGCATCCACACTGACATCAGCAAGGTTGCCTGAAAATAATGCATCAGAATACAATTGAGCGTCAACAGACAATCAGCTAGGTGCCGTTGATTCCAGCTAATCCGTTGGGGGCTATTTAATATCAAATTAAATCACACATCACTCCTATTCAGTTAAAGCACCTTTCTCAGCAGTACTGCAGTGGTGAACCTAAACCCATCCAGATCATGAGCCCAGTTCAGTAGCCAATAAGCCCAGCAAAAAATATTTACCGAGCTCTTTAAAGGATGAGTGGCCTCTGAACTGTCAGTCAACGTTTTATCCGAAGGATCTTTTTCGCCATTGCCCATTCCAGTCAGCAAACACAGATGTCCTTATTTAAAAGTAAGGGAACCACTGAATGGCATCCCGTGGCTGACGTGATCATTGAAAGCTGAGCTTCTGTTTTTGACCCTTACGAAAGTCTCTATATCCTTCACCTATGCATATGTGTTGGAGCGTTGACCTTCTGCTTTGTAGTAGTAATCAAGGACTCGCGGTAGTGATCTTTATTTTTCCCACCCATGAACGGAAAAATTTACCCATGGAACCACTGCCTATGTATATGTACAAGATAAGTTTAAAGGTCAAGCATTTTCCATATAAATAAATAGTGCCACGTGTACCGTCAATAAGAGATGCAAACACCTCAACCTGGCGTAGCACACAACATAATTCTGCGATTAGTGGATTTAAGCTCGGGTCCATTTTATAAAGTGACAGATTTTAACTGCAGCTGTTGAGAGGGAGGCCTTACTGTTGTCAAAAATATTTCTAGGAATAATACGTTTAGTCATGTACGTAAAGCACTGTAAATCACTTATATGTGAAGCATCGCGGTTTAGACGCAAACTTCTCTTACAGCGAAATCTCTATTTCTATATTTCATTGTATGTTAAAATGTTCCATACGTTTCAGCGAAGGAAAGAAAATCGAATTTAGGCATAAACTGATTTATATATTTGAAAATGTATCCAGTGGATCCTATACAAATTTTTTAATGATCATATTGGAAGTTATTTTCTAAAACACATCACTACGTTGCTGAGTTTACGTTTTCTCCCTTAAATACATTTTTGCTTTCTTGAATTTTAAATTGGTTTATTGATGATGAGAATCTTTCCTTTGTTTTGTGTATGCAATGCAAATAACAAGGATTTGTGTAAGCGCAGAGATAAACTTTTTGTGAGTGGCTGATTTCCCTCTCTGCTGGTTTTTATTTTCATGTTGACCTAAAAAGTGAAAATAAATCAATTATTTTTTCTAACTGACCACAATGGGGTTTGTTTTTCTCCAAAGCGAGCACCACTCTTTTCAGTTATAAATGTTTCTACCATGCAGTGCAGAGTCTGTTTGTGCTGTAAACATCAATAGTACCACATTTTTACACACATATTCCATAGCTGACACTTCAAATGTCAAGGCAGGACACCATTGAATTTATATGAGGTTCAAGTGCAAATACAATTATTATTAAAATTTTAGGACTTTTAATGATAATAGTTTTTTTTGTATTATTTTAGTAATTTTTAATAGCAGGACTTTTGTTTCCCTAGGCTTAAAATTTCCTTAAAATGTATAAAAAATAAAGCAAAGTGTTTTATTTACTTACCGAATTTTTGTATTTCATACCACTCCCAAACGGATCCCGTTAACTTAATTTTGATGGTTGAAATTTCTCAGAGAGACACATCTTCTTCTGTCCCACCGTCCAGGTGGGGGGATATAGCTATGTGAAGTTATTGCAGCGCAGCCTAATTTAAACCCGAGTCCGGGAGGGAAGTACCAAAAACAGGGTTAGGGATCGGGAAATAATCTGCAGATCGCGATGATTATCCCGGGTCGTCAAGTCCGGGCTCCAAACCATAGGTTTGCAATTCTTTTTTCCACTATTGGCCTGCCAATTTCCGGCCCTTCTGTATTATTTCAGTACACTATGGGAGGCGCAGTACGGGAAACGGGACAAGCTTTGTCAGGTTTAATTTATACTGCAAGGCTGAAAAACGTTTAAGAACATTTCCAGGGACATACCCTACCATTACCAGGTAAGTGTGCTGCAAGAATAACGAATCAAATCTAGATTCCTTGCCTCTTTTGATAGACAGGGTACTGTTGACCTCTCAATGATTGAACCGGTCTGTAACAGGAACGCCACTGAAACTCAAACAGATAAGAGAAAAGCACAATTTCTTATACCCATGGGATCTCTTGGCAGGTTTTTCCAAAATCTCCCCCTTCTAATACTGAGTGAAAGACGGAGCTCAGAGCCTCAGCGTAAAAAGTTTCGATCGCCGAAACCCTTCGCAAAATATTTGTGCACGAAAATTTATTTATGTATGAAATTCACATTACAATAACAATGAGGCCAGAAACATTTTCAGCTGTTTGCTCTTAGCTCCTAAGATTCCCAAAATAGCCCGATGAACCCCCGTCATGCCGTTTCAGTCAAAACCATTAGGAGTGACAATGGGAAAGGGTGCGAGCCGGCTGCCGCCGTGGACGAGCGTGCTGCACGCTGAAAAGAAACCCTAAAGAGAGCCGGGCTCATTGAAAAGCAGCTGAGAGCAGCACACCTAAAAGCAACAAGGTGCTAATTACTTGACGAAGAGCGGAGCCCGACTGTCAAAACTTGTCAACTGATAACCTATCATTCCTGCTAACACAGAGCCTTGCCTTATCTCTCAGCATATGCCAGACCTCTGTGACTGGGGGATTGGGGTTGGGGTTGGGGTTGGAGGGGGGGCATGAATACAAAGCATTGCAAATAAATATTTATATGTATGTATGTATGTATATATGTATATATATATATAAATAAAACATGTATTCTGAGAAATGTGGGGAAACATGAATTAACTGGCATTGGCATTTAGCACCTTGAGTAAATGTTTTTTTAAAAAGAGGGTCTCCAGACACGTACCATGACCGCGTTCAGATTGCAACAACCGTGACTGCGCTCCTCCAGCCCCACTCCCACCGGTCGGTGTTACACACAGTGTGCTAAGCGAAGGATTTAACACTGTGGAGATTTTAACACTGTGGAGATTTTAACACTGGTGGATCAGGTACGAGCACACAAGTGATGTTGTGCTCAGTGCTGAATCAACCTGGGCAGCCAGGGACTGCAGAAATCTCCTTCAGCCCAATTCGCATTACAGCAGAATTGTTATGTTTCGCAAGCAGCATCTCTGACACTGATATGTAATTGTGTTGAAGTTGCTTGTTTCCGTTTTCCTTCATCCAGCAGTGAACAATCACAAACAGCATTTCTTCCTGCAAATAACGATAAGGTGTTTATGTTAAATTTCGGCAGCTTTGCAGAATCAATACAGAATTCTTTTGTTTAGTTTTGAAAACGTGTGTTATGTGTGGTGGACGCCGTTGTGCCATTAAATACTGAAATTGCAAAAGGAAGGTACTGTTCAGACCTTTACATCATTAAAAAATGCTGATGATTCAGTGACACAAGTTTTCAAATTTGATTATTTGTGCAATTCTAACCATGGAGGAGACTTTCTGACAACCTGTCATTACTTCGTGGCAGTTTTAAAGGTTTTTAAATAGATTTAATTAACTACAGTAAGTGTCATGTTTAACTTGGGACCAACGCTTTATGTCAAATTTTTTATTTAGTTGATCAGACACATTCAAGTTTAGAAAACAATAATTTCTTGAGACAATTATTCTCTTTAATTGCTCCAATTACTGTCAGTTTAATTATTCATCACAAATTTTAGCTCTGAAGATTACTAACATACTCCGCTTCTATCTTGTCTAAAATGTAAAAGTTTCAAAGACTACTGAAGTATAATTTAAGTTGATTTAGACTCAACCAACATCATTGAAAGTTTATGACAATATAACTTTTACAACATTATTATTTTATTTTTTTCTTCACTGGAATGACATCATTTTCCAGAGTTATGGAATGTACAAACAGAGTTAAGTAACAAAGTATGAATTTTTATCAGAAATTAAACATTTTTCCTTTTTTATTTATTTATTTAACGACAATGTGGTTTCGGAACAGGCCCTTCTTAAACCGAGGCACTTCATGTAATCTGACTGCTGAGACAATCCAAGCCCAGGGAGGTCTGGGTTGGTGTAAAACATGTGACGGGGCAATCCAGGCTGAACTACCTTCTGGCCCCTAAACAGTGGAGGAGCCAACCGGGGCGGGAGCTGTCAGGACAACAGATATAATAGGGGTGTCCCCTATTCTTCTGCCTTCCCGAGGAGACTCCCAACACTTAAAAAAAAAAAAAAATACCCAAAAAATTCTATTCTGTTCTGTTTCTAATTTGATTTGGATCGGCCTACTTTTGTTTTCCAAATAACTTGTTTGTCTTTTTATATCCTTTTCTTATGCAGGGCCTTGGCAGGACATGGAAGGGGATTTGTTTTCCCCAAGTATTAAATCCTTGTCTTCCTTCAGTCGGTCATGCTCTGTGAGTGAGGTCATACCGCACACGAATAAAGTTTCCCATCTCCAGATTGGACTGTCAGATATCTGCTGCGGACGGAATTTCATGCTAATCCGCTGGGCTGACATACAACGGCCTGATGAGAAACATTTCAAACTGACCGTTGTGCAGACTTCTGGTACTCTATTCCCATTAGCGGGCCCCCTCAGACTCCCACCTGGGCCAGAGCACATTGCTGGGAAAATCAGTCCAGTATGTCTCAGAAAATGTGTTAAGGAAAGTCTGTCTCCTCTCATATGTATGTTTATTGGGTTTATGGGATAGAATTTCGCCTGTGTGAACGTTTTGACCAGGGTAGGCTGTTCAGAGCGAGGCATACGTCAGGTTGTTGAATTTTGAGTTGAGGCCCAAAAGTTGTATTTTTCACATGTCATTCTCAGTTTTTCAAACCACGAGCTGTAAAAAATGTACCATTGTTTATACACTGGCATAGCCCATAATAATAACCCACAAATACCCTACATCGAAAACATACTCCCAACATATTACCAACAACACATGCAAAATAGCAGGACTGTTTTAATTCCTTAATCTTATCTTGATCAAATCTTAAATGTGCCCTTTCTTTCCTGGGTGATCTCGTGGAGACCACCATCTAATTTATTATATCGGGGATAATTTTCTTTATTCTTCGTGTGGATATTTTAACACAGGTTTCCGGAGTTATCTCGACTGTAGCAGTTCACTATTATAATGTAGGAAAGATTTTGAGGAACTGTGTGGAGCCCTGACTCATTTGAAATCCAGGTTTTCTTTGTATTAATATGAAGATACAACGGGGAGGGGGGATGGGTGTTTTGGATTTTAGAAAATGATCAGTCTGCGGAGGGAGAGCAGAAAGCTGTAAAACCTAAATATGGGGAGGCGTTGGGATTAGGCTGTTTTATTCTTTGTGTTTTATTTTTAACTCAAAGGGCAACTTGAATTAATACAGAACAGGGCTTCCTCTTTTCTGACAGAGGGATTTAAAATGCACCTACACGTATATCGAACGTGCTGGGCCACGAGATCTTCTTTGGGGGTTGAAGGAGGGAGGTGCTTTTAGATTATGGTGCCGGGGGGGGGAAGCGATCAATGTGCTCACCTCCTCCCATGCTTAGGGATATTACACTCTGGAATGATGACACTGGGGCTGGGAATTTGTGAATTTTTACGTAGATTTTACAAAAACAGATTGTGTGTGCTTCCTGTTTGGAATCCCCTACCTGAGGACCAACACTGGTTCCATGTTCATTTCGGGTTTCCTCACACGCTGCAGAAGTCATGTGTGGTACACGGAGGGCAGCATATGGTCTTCAGCCAACAACAGTCAATCATTTAAAGCCCTAAAAACAGATGGTGTCAGAAGGGTCAAGAGCAGACACACGCGCATAGTCCTCTCAGTAGTTTAATTACTGGGCAGGGGGCAATGCAGTCAAAGTCTGCGAGTCACAGTTGCTCAGACACAAAGAATAAAACGTCGATGCCCCTGAATTACACCAGAATATCGACGTTCTGGCAGACAGTGACACGAACGGCCATTAATGCAAAGGGCAAGACCGCCGTCACAAACTGTGCTGGAGCCATTGGAGAGACGCCCACACTGTCACTAACGACCTGCATGGCCTGGTGGGGTGGTTCTAGGACTCAGGACAGAAATGCGTACCCTAATCAATAGGTGAAACATCTTTCAGTTATACAAACCCTTACGGAAATATGTTCAGCTGAAATTAATTTGTACCGTTTTAAATGCCTTTTGTGTTCAGTTTGTACGAAACAAAGCACCCCAATCTGCTTTTTCTCATGCTAAAATTGTCCTCAAAGCCGAATGTCCAATAGTTCTCATCGTTCGATAAGCAGAGCTTATGTTAACTTAAATGATTCTTTACCATATTTTTCCTTGTCAAAGGAGCGCAGGATTTGAATGGTGAGCAAAGCCATGATTGCACTGCACTGTTGAATGTGTATTGAAATCACTTGACAAAGATTTATCTTGACACACAGTGCAAATGTATTGGTAGGTGGGTTACAAAAAATAGGCAAGCGAGCAAACAGGCAAGGTCAATGTCACAGAACATTTGTGATAAAATAATAAAAGCTGAAAAGCCATTGTTCGCACTTGCAGGCCTTTTCGCTAAATTTTTTTAAACATTTTGCCATTGTTCTTTTTGTGTCGGAACCAGTGAGGGAGAAAACCGAGGAGATTTTTTTTCCATGTTTATTTAGCTGTTTTTCCGTTTATTATTGTTAAAATCAATCAAATGCATTTGCTGTTTTTATCATTTTAATAATATTAAACAGCAGTTGTCAGACAGAGATCACTTGTTTGCCTACATGCTAAATAGGCAGGCCTCTTTCTCCCTTTCCATTCCGCAGGGATGACAAGTGGCTGGAAATCTGCTTTCAATTTTTCATTTCGGGTCTGACTGGGGTTTTGGTGGGGATCAATCATTTTAGGAGCGATTGAACAACAGTGAACTGTTGTGTTTCCTGAAAGCGCCGGGCCAAGCCCTCAAACCGAACGTTTCAAAGCGCCGGGCCTGGTCCAAATAGTTTGTGCCACTGCTCATAATGACGGACACAATAACGAAGGCCTCCCGCTGAAAAATGGAGATCTGCGTAAGAGGGGATGGAGGTCACCGCACGTGCCTGGCGCCACCCTGTCAGCTCAGGAGGTGCCTTGAGTCTCGTCCTCCATCTTCGTTCCCATTTCACTCCAAATTGAGGTTAAACAGAACCAGACCACCATCATATATCCTTACATGTCATCATACGTTAGCTAGATGCAGGAGTCAAGGGACAGGAAACAAGAATAGTTGGTAAAAGAAAAAGAAAAAATAGACCCCTAGTAACAAAGCAAATTATCTCTGTTTACGTTGGTGACATAAAAGGTTCTTTAGACTTTAGTTTACATGATTGTATCGTTCAAACTCATGAAGGTGAACTTTTAAACAAATGGTTTAGGACTTTCTGTTTTATATGGTTAGATTTTACTGGAACACACAATCAATTTTTGCCGTTTTTTGTTTTAACGGTTTTCTCATATATAGTACGAAACCCCCAGGGTTTATATATGAAACAAACAATTTAGGGGGAAAAACAACTTCTGCAATAGGATTTTCAAGAAAGTACTGCACACGTTCCATTCATGCTGATTTGAACTTTCAAAACAAGCAGGAGATGATAGGTCAATTGCCACAAACTGAAAGCAGCTTACTACCGGGCGCTGATCCCGTAGTTAGTACGCAGCTCTGTACAAAAGTAGCACGCAGGTTAAATATCAATTTCAACAAACTCGGCAGCAACTCCAAAAATAACTGCTGCTGCCCTCTAGAGGATAAGCATGGGGAAATCTTGTTTACCTTTTGTTATTGACTAAGAAAGTTAATATCGTAATAAGTGGAATAGTGGAAGGCGTGTAAAAGCCCCCGAATTTACTGGCAGCTTATTACTGCTGAAATCATTTATGTGTGTAGTATATGCACAGATTTTGTGTCCCCCACAATATTTTGTCTTCCTTCATAATATTTATATCCAGTAGCGGTGGGACCCGAGCCGTTTTAAAGGGATTTCCTAAATGACACCTGTGCTGACATTGTTTTTTGAACGGATTAAATGATTCGCTGTCCGTTAAAGTGGAGTAAATTTACTAACTCTCTGATCCACACAGAAAGCCAATAAACAAACACTGCCAATTTCTCTAATTATGAGAAACTCTGTCTCTATAATTAGCTTTGTCCCACCTGTTTTTTTATTTATTGCAACTGAGCACACAGCAGGGGAAGATCCCAAGACAATACAATACTAGCAAGTACTCACTTTGCTGCGCTGATCCGTACTAACTGACCAACTTGATCAGTCAACGAAAACTAATGCAGAAAAGATCGTGGCTTTTGGGTGACAAACACAGGCAAACTTTTCTGTTTCAAAAGTGAGTTTTTCTTCTCATGTTTTGTTCATTGCGTCCTCATTAAAAAACAGACCAACGGCCCACACGGAAAACACTTCCTGACCATTTTCACGTACAAACATTCACTTTTGCAAAGAAGCCCCAGCAGTCACGGTGTTTTCAAAGATTAGATCACAAATCCATGGATCGCAGCAGATTTATTGTAGTAATAACTTAATTGTAGTGAAATCTTTTCATTAACACATTTAAACTGTACTTTGCATCCATACAATGATGATTGAACAGGTACCTTATTGTCTTTCAAATCTTTTATTCCTGGTTCTGCAAGGGGTGAAATAATTAATTAATTAAAATTTCCAAGCATTTACGTAAATGGAAGTCTCCAGGGTTCTCTGACATAATCAGAATTATGGTTGCTAAGTCATGTTGAATAATTTAACTGATTAATTGTGCTTTCCACAAAAACAAACTGTACTCTGTTGATAGCTATGAAGAAACAGACCTAGCAAACGCTTATATTGTACTATGTGGGAACTGTCATGTGAGGGGAAAAAAGACTTTTCAAGTCCCTTTAATATGACAACACATGGGAAAATGGCTCTAAAATAATTTTGTGTAAACGAAAACACACATATAAATATGAAGACTCTGAGCTATAATGAAGACTACTCTGTCTCCCTAAGCTGCAGTTGGAAATGGAGCTGACATCTCATTGTAATCAATCATATTATTTAACTCTTTCCCCAGAGCACCACCACCTGGGGACATCAATCAAACTACTCAAAGAAAGTCCCACTGTTGCATATCCCCATCTTGCAAACACCAATACTCCCTGCCCCATAAAATCTGTTATTTTATTATTACATGGGAAAATCCGGCCTTAATAATAAACTGTGAAACAAATTTTTTTTGGCTCATTCCAGTCTCACCCAGATAGGCTTACTGAAGCAGTGAAACTGCCCAGCAACAATTCACACTGGAGCACATTGTTCTTTGACATCTGCAAAGTACTTTGGACCGTCATAATGGCAGAATGGCTGAACATTTAGGAAAACAATATTTAACAACGGAGGGCTCTTATGTTGCAACCAGAACTTAACATTACACAAGGGATCCATAAAACTCCTTATACTCCTCTCCGTGAACACCATTCTGCAGAGACCATGTGAGGAATTTCTTTCTTTAATTTCTTTTCAACTATGCTGAAGGGGATGCAAGCAAATATGATGAAAGGTTAAATTGTTTTTTTTTGTTTTTTTTTATTAAGGATATAAAGAAATTTTTACATAATTTATCTTGAGTGATGTACAAAGGGCCAAAGGGTCAATCTGCAATGCAAGACAGTGAGCTACCATGCCCTATTAAGTAGCACTGCAAGTTGGTACGAAGATGCTGTTAAGGAGAATGTATTAATCGACTCTATCGATTTAACGATCGATATGCAATCAATAAAGAGCAAAAACAAATTAGAGACTTTTCAATCACAGTTCCTGGAGGGAGATCCAGGCTTACGGCGTGAGGGGCGGTTGGAAGAGTACAATGACCAGCTTTCTAAGTACAAAAGATGGTTATCTATTTGAAAAGTTTCCATAGACAATGCTTGGATCTGGGATGGAGCTGAGCTGCGGATACTCTGGAAAAAGTAAGCTGCACAGTTGTAACAGCTAAATTTAGAGACAGGATATTTTAAAAGTGATCCTTTTTTCCATGGGAGGACCCAAGATTGTGAGTGATGATGATCTGTGTGACAAATGGAAGTATTGCCATAAAATGTTGGACTCAGGTGCATACAATGGGGCTGTTTCTGTAAAGGCAATAACATAGGATAATGAATGTTCTGTGAATTTCTGAGGGCAGATAATTGTGTCCAGGACCTTTTGTATGTATTGTGTTCAGTTGGACATGATGTTTGTCGGGAACAAAGGGATACAGATTGTGAAGACAGATACTTCTTGGACCTGTTTTCTGCCTCCGTCGCAAGATAGGAATGTGAAAACGTTTCTTTATCCTCTCTAATACCAGACGAACCTGATGCCAAAAAAGGCCATTAATGGTAACTCCCATAACATGTGTCTTTTCAAGAACGAGAATGTCCCACACAGCGGACCTGAAGGCTTTTTCTGATCCCAGAGCTCTATGACGCATAATGTTACATATCTAATATTAATATTACACATTATTATATAACGGTACGTGCCTTCACTTCAGAAAATATGATGATGCAAGATTGACAGCACTATCTGGAGTTCTGCGACAGAAGATCTGCACCATCTGTACTCGGGTCATGGCAGCGAGAAACTTTGAAAAAACCCCAGGGACGCATACAAAGCGTCTGACCTTGACCTTGACTTCAGGTTGGCGCTGTAAGCGTTAATGAGTCCCTCACAGATTTAAGACCAAAGATTTTTCACGCAGTGCTGCGCATTGTCAGAGACCTCATCTGTATAATTATTGTAATTTAACAAAATCAATGGCTTCAGGCAGACCTCAAAAGGGGCCAAGCAATGTGTCTGGCCACATATGGCTTCTGATGCCAGTTCTGTGAGAGAGGATGCACTCAAAGGGTTGAAATGCAGATGTTATTACAATAATATCATCATATTATCAATAAATCGTGCATTTTTACCTTTTATTTTTGAAAAAGGGAATAGCCAATTAATTTAAAATAAATTAATCAAATCCTGCCACCACACACTTCCAGACTTGCAGCCCTTACGAGGAGATCCAGTTGAACTGCCAGCTTACAGGCTCCCAGAATTCAGACTGAAGAAGCTGGTCAGTGACTGGTAAGAGAAGCCCTGTCGATTCCTACCCAGGCAAGTCGGGAAGAGTGCAATTGGCAAATCACATGATCTGGATGAATCTGCAAAACTAAGATCATGGGGTACGGTCTGCAATCTGGTGAGTGCCTTTACTGGCTGAGCCACTCGGATGAGCTGAAATTAACGATTTTGAGCCATATGTGCACATAGTCTTATTAACAGAGTTTCATTACAAAAGTATACATTTTTAATGAAAACTTGAATTTAATTAAAAAGTGAATCCATTTTAGACTTCAGACTTGTCTAAATAAAGCTGTAATGTCCTGAAATAATTTTTAAACTCTTAGGGCTCTCTTTTGGTTTTTACAGCACTACGCCCTGATGCAGACGACAGCCAGCTAGGCGTGACCATGCAGTTTGGTTTTGTTTATCAGCGAAATGTTATCGGTGTTTATGTAGAATACACACTTTACAGTAGCCTAGATCAATTTAAAAACAGCTAAATAACTTTTGCACAGTATTGCATGTGTAACTGCAGTGTCCTGCACTGAACAGGAGATAATGAAACTTATCTAGTCAGACAACGCACTTCAAAAATGGTCTGCGTTAAGCAAGAGAAGAACATTGTTACTAGCAAAAGCCAATGCTATGTTAGTTGCTGCTGCAACAGTTGAGAGTGAATTTTTGTTTTATTTTACCAGCTGAAGAACCTCCGTCTCTGTATTTAGCTACACTTATAGTACAGGGGGCCCAAACTTAATGCTTTTACGTTAGAGATAATTGGTATCCAGTAGACAATGTGTTTGTGCACTTGCTATTCTGAGGCACTGTTTCCATGCCACCATGACTTAATAAGAGGAAAGAGCCAGCAAATCTGAGCTAAGAGCAACAGGGATTTAAAAGCTCTTTTTTTCGCTCTTGGGAGCAAAAACGTTTTCATTGATCAGTTCCGAATAAATAAAAAAAAGGACGCAGATGCAAATGAATCCAGCGTTTTTATTAGATCTTGTTATGCAGCGCCAGTGGATGCCCTAGGTGCGAGGTTCGTCACCAAGTTTCTCACTTAGTTTAAATTAAAGTGTAAACTTTTTCAAATTTAAATTAAAGTAAGTCAGCTGAACTTTCTGTTAAGGGCATGTCCCGTGGTAAACTAACACTGTAAATGAATGGCATTTGCAAAACAATTTACATTTAATATATTAACCACGGTTTTGTTTTTGTTCTTTTAACATGGCTGTGTGATTTCAATTGTTGCTGGAACAAGACTCCATGGTACGTTTCTATTAGTCACTTAGGTCCACAATCATCAAATTCTCCAACGTCATCAAATTACCTGTGACTAATTTAATAAGGAAAAGGGACACTGGTTTCGAAAAGCAATTACAGCACGAAAACACTGCGTGAAAGGGAGGAGAACCCAATCAGTAATGCATCGTAGTTGTTTCGAAGGGCTTGCTGGTGCAACGTCATGCCTATCCGCCCCGTACCAATGTATCAGTCCTAATGAATTTGAAAATGATATTTAAGCTGCATATCTCAATAATAATGAAGGCTGGATCTCTTATCATTTTATTTATATTGAATTATCTAAGACGGCCATTTTTCCATTGTGCTACTACTAATAAGAAATGGGATTATGATGCTTCACCAATGAACGCACTTTTAATATGAACAGCATGGTTCAGATGGCAGAGGCACGTAAGTTTAAGCAATTGGGCTGCATGTGATTATTAAATCAGTCAACAATATTGTTCACTTGAATCTTTCAATTGGAAACTTGAACATATGAAAATTAAATTGTTAACTACCTTTGACTTGTGAAGTCTGTTTTTTTAAAGACAAATTTAACACTAACATTTTGACAGAAAGTGTGACAAAAGAAGAATTGAACTAATTAACAAATAAGTTAGGATAATTATTCTTATAACTCATAATAAGGTCCACGACTGTTTTTTAGTAGCACAGTTCTACTGGAGAGGCACAACGTTTAACAAAAATAGAATAAATGAAAACGGATTAAATTCGCATTCATTTGCTACATTAAAGACAGACGCTGGTCAGGGTGCCCATGATGAATAAGATTGAATTTAAAGTGGTGTGACGTCTGCTACTCTAATTAAAGAGGAAATTACTGTTTTAGCTTAAGTTTGGCAGCGGGTGCAGAGGGATAGCTTTAAGATTTGGTTTGCTATAACTTATTACACGGTCCACGACACAAAAAAATGGTTCATCACTGCCTTTCATTCTTATACTTAATTTTTCCAAGCCACGCAAAAAGGACCTTGACCCACGGTAGTGAAAATGTTCTGGCAAGGATTTTGTATATTGTAGCGGGATGGCTATGTGTGTTTCTTCCCCCAACCAATGGGTGTTAGCCATTCCCGCGGGGGCTGCCGGGAGGCTCACTTTCCGGACTTTGGCTGC
>JAOVYW010003165.1:0-14322 GCA_025775045.1 Hiodon tergisus | reverse complement strand
TCTGTAAATTAAATGATGCAAATCCTCAAAAAAATCCATGTGAATTCCAGGTTGTAAGGCAACAAAACACGAAAAATACTTTTGCAAGGCACTGTAAATAAAATCTTTAAAAACATTCAGTAAACAATGAATTACTTTAGTAGCAGAGTAAGAGCAGCCTAAACAGTAAAATAAAAGTGATATTAAAAAAAAGACATCTTATCAAAAATTATTCTAATATTATTCTCCAAAATAACTATGTAACTGTGCCATCCACAGACTCTCTAGAACAGACAGGGACTTAGACAAATAAAAGGGCATTCCTTTTTTATGTCAATATCAAAAAGGGCACTTCAGATCTGCAGATAAGAATTACAGGGGCTCAAACGCATACATGTCACATGTCGTATGCTATATACAGTTATACACAAAATATACACACCCTTGCACTTTTTAATAATAATTCCCTGTTTATGCAAAAAAAGACATTTCAAAAATGTTTGGTCTCCACATTCTTTTATTGGAGTTCCTTCATTGCAGAAGTTTTTTTTCTTTTTTAAAACTTAAGTTTAATATTGTAATTCAGAAAATAAACACAACTGGCATGGCCCAAATTATTGGCACACAAGACCTAATATTTGGTTGCACAGCCTTTGGCAAAGATAACTGCAGATAAATGGTTTTTGTAGCCATCAAGTTTCCTGCAGCTCTATACTGGCAACTTGGCTCATTTTCAGCTGCAAACTGCTCCAGGTCAGCAATATTTTGCTCAACTGCTGATTTCAGGTCTCGCCATAAGTTTACCTTCAGCGGCAACCATGTTTTTGGACACTGGGTTGAACATTGCGCTCCAAAACACTACAATCAGTAGATTTCATGATGCCTTTCACACATTAAAGTTCCCCAGAACTAGAGGCAGCAAAGCATCCCACAGCATTATCGAGCCTCCCCCATATTTGAGGTAGGGAGGCAGTTCTTTTCAAATTAATGCTTTATTTGGTTGTTTGTAAACATAGCACTTGTCGGCATTGCCAAAGTGCTCCAATTTAGTTTCATCGGTCCGCAGAACATTTTCCCAGAATGATTTAGGATTTTAGGATTTTTTTTTCAGATGGGTTTCTGCAGCGTTCAATCAGGCTTTTTTGTGTCTATCTTTCAGCAGTGGGTTCTTCCTGGACCTCCTGCAATGTAACCCTTCTTGATTAAGTGTGTGGCAGGTGGTGCAGGCTGAAACTATTTTTCCAGCGTCCTTCAGGTCAGCTTATAGATCTTTCTACCATCTTTCTACCATTCAGGGGATGGATGTTGAGATGGTCGGGACCTACAAGTACTTGGGAGTCCACTTGGACAACAGGCTGGAGTGGGCTGTGAACACCATGGCCCCGAATAAAGATGGGACAGAGTAGGCTTTGCTTCCTTTTGATGTGTGCAGCTCACTACTGCACACTTTATACCAGTAGGTTGTCACTAGTGCCATTTTCTACGCTGTGGGCCACCAGCAACAAGGTGGGGGACACTGATCAACAAACGGATCAGGAATGCCGGCTCTGTACTGGGGTCTAACCTTGACCCCCTGGAGGAGGTGGCAGAGGCAAGGGCACTGTCCAAACAGCAAACCATTATGGATAATGCCTCCCACCCCCTCCATGACATGGTGAAGGAAATGCGGAGCTCCTTTAGCACTAGACTGATCACCCCGCGGTGTCAGAAGGAGCGCTATCAGAAGTCTTTCCTGCCATTAGCCATCAGACTTCACAATCCCTCACTCTGAGCCAGAACACTGGTCTCTACTAGCCAGAAATCTATTACCTGCTCTACACTCCGCTTTTATGGACTTCTACCCAACAATTGTCCTGTATGTATGTACTACTTGTTGTTGCGTGGTTTATCTATATGTTTTTGTGTAATTTTGGTAATTAACTGATGTAGCATCACAATTTCCAAAAGGGGGGTAAATAATGTACCTACCTAGGTGCTGTGGAGAATGCTGTAACAACGATCAATATTTGTATTAAAAACCTTTTCTCTTAAAAATGTTTTGGGGATTTGAAGGGTTTTTTTAAGCTTAAGCTTATTTTTTAAGTTTAAAAATAAAGAAGTTTAAAAAAACTTGAATTTTATACATTTAAAAAAATTAAAAGAACACCATTTCAAACCCATATATCAGGCACCCCCCAATGTGTCCTGCTACAGCTTATACACCACAAAATCCACAACTAGTGGAACTTGTCAGCAAAAGGTTTGGTAAAGGTTACGTTTTTAAGTTACACTAACTTGATGGTTGATGATTTGCCTTTGCAATGTGGAATCATAGATCACCTGAAGTTGTTGAGAAGTTCTTGCTTTTCTGACAACAAAGAAATTTCAGACTAACAATCCAGGCAAGATCAACAATCTTGATATAACAATTGATTCAAAACATAATTTAAAATATACACCCAAAAGGCGAACTCCTCCTATTCTTTAGGATGGAAACACGGCCGGATACAGAGGGGTGCAGAGTTGAGCTACTCCCCCCCAGGATTTCTGCGGCGCCCCCCCAGCACCTTCTGACTTTAGTTAACAAATGTTACACGTTTACATTATATACCATCATGATACTCCCCAGAAATTTTCTCTGCACCCCCTGTCAAAGCAGGCTGCATCCGGCCCTGGATGTAAATGTTTCTTTGGCATGTCAAACAGACATTCAACTTGACCTGTACTGAACCTGTCCAGCTCACAGTTATTGCACTGTAAATTTCAGCAAAAAATGAAACAAGTCGTTTGGTCAAGACCTGGTGATTGCTGAAAGTTAATTTCACATGGCTGAAGAGACTCACACAGGAAAAACCACAAAAGGCTTGATTAGAAGTTATTTTCGTTTAAGCCAACGGGCCATGATAACGTGCATAATTGCTGTGTGAATAAAATGTAATTGTTATTTCCATGTGTTTGTGATTTTACAACAACTAGTATCAATTGTGCATATAGCACCACTTTTGCCAGTTGGCCAGTTATTTTTTGTCCAATACTTATGACCAAAAAATGCAGCCATTTTTTCTACCATTTCTCCCTCAAAAAACACAAAAAAAACCCCCACTAACCCCGCCCTCTTTCCCCTTCACCAGAGAGCTTTTTGTTTCCATTCGCAAGTGTGGAAACCTATGTAGCGCTCATTTGCTAATGCCAGTCAAAGACGAGTCAGCCGACGAGAGCAGCTTTTAAAATATCTAAACCTTTTCAAAAAATTTGAAATTATGAAGACGCAGCTATCGTTCTTGTTCACTCGGGTAAGTGTCGATAAATGTATAGGACGATATTATTACTACAACTAGTAGTAGTTGTAGATAGGCCTGTGCTCCAACGTTAGCTAGCTAGCGCAAGTAGCTTGAGAACTCAAAGCAAACATTGATAATTAGCAACCCAGATAAATGTCTAATTTTGTGTGCGACGTGCTTTTGCGAAATATTTTTTTTTAAATTAAAATAATTACTTAGTTATAAAATGGAATTGCTTTATTTAGCTAGCACAATTATATAGCTAGCTGCCCATCATAACGAATGTGTTGGAATTGGTTATAATGGGAATAGCAGGTCGGTGGTTTTTCACTGATATGCATTTGATGTTTAAAAGACAAATCGCACCATTATTGGCCTAATACCTTGTCTTCGGTTAGCTCACTAGATGTTATAAGTCAAATCAAAATAATTAATTGAACTGTTTTATTTGATCGCGGGTGTAGCCAGCTAACTACCTAGTTGAATAAAACTACAACGTTACTCGCCAGCCAGTGCGGCCAGGCCATTTAGCAAAATGTAAATTAATATCGCAAATAATTGTGGTAGATGGGTTGATCGTGTTTCTCAAGCATAAAATAGTTACAAGCATAATTATAAATAATATTGATACATGTTTGTGGAGAAAACTGGCTGATTTGCATAATTCCAAAATGGCTGCTCTTTTTTAACCAATATGTCTAGCTAGGTGTTAATGTGATAGGATATCACAATGAAAATGTTTCTAAGCAAAAATATTCACGCTGTTTAAGGTCGGCAAAATACCCTTTCAAATTACATAAGCACATTTTAAAAATATATTTATATATCTGTATATTTGAGACATTTGGGTCAATGGTGTCAGTTATGATTTAAAGTAAGCACTATTGCATTAAAATTATTTATTGCAAGAAAAGGCAAAGATTTGTAGGATAGGAAGTCAAAGCGTAAATATGAGAATAAGTGCAAAAAAAATTTTCACCAAATGCCCACCATGTTTTAATTAAATTAAATTAATATTAATTCATATTTTAAATTAATGTTTAGTTATTCGCTTTTATTAATTGATACAACTAGTTCTGGCGAGGGGGAGAATTTCAAGACCTGGAAAAAGCTAAGAAAATCGAATGTCAGAGGCTAGAAAAATATCTGGGGTTCATAGTCATAATCGTACCAGAACAATCTGGAATTTTATTCAATATTGTATGCTATCCAGATAATGCGCTGTTATTCATACCTTCTGTTCGTTACTAAGTCAATCATAACTTCTGTAACAATTGTTTAACAGAGATTCTGTTGGAGACACACTTGCTCCAAGCACCATTCATTGGATGAGATCTAAAACTTCTTGCTCAGACCTGAGACTTATTGGCAGTAAATGGCTTCTTTTTTTTTAAGCGATTGTGGCAATGTACCCTACCCCTTTGTGGATTTTTCTGTTTTATGTTGCTTGTTGTGTTTTATAATGTTGGTCTATTGAATATATAATGTGGTAATGAGCATGAGTAATTCAAATGTTTAATTGTGTTTAGGCGTGGGGATTGCACTTCACTTTACGTGCATTTAAGGAATGTAATTATGTAAAAGTGCAATACCTGTGCCTAAATACAATTATACATTTTAAATACTCATGTCCATTACCATAGTATAACCCGTATCAAAGTATTTTTAAACATGTTTTGTCCATCGTGAATTACATTTTGAAAGCCGTTGGACGTTTGAAAATACAGATGATAACATCAATCTTAGCCTCTGTGCCTCTAACACAACCCAGCCGATATTCAGAACTTTAAAATGAATGTGTAAGGAACCCCGTACAACTGAAAATGTACTGAAGGAATTATTTATAGATTCATTAAATGATACAGCAACTGAGCCTTTTGGATTCAACACACTGGTTCCTGAATGCAAACCGGACCTCTGAGCCCCATTTCCTAAAGAGATTTATTTCAAACTCTCAGAAATTAAAACTCTAAACCTTTCATGGGACTCGTGATTTGTTGGCTTTGTTTGCTTTTTGTCAATGATAAATGTCAAAAAAACACTTAACAAAATTTCAAATGTAACTAAAGGGGCCTATTATACAGGGCCGGTAGGGTGTAAAGCTTAGTGCACTGTCGGATCCAGTCTTAGTTCCATAGTAGACTTGGAACAAGCATGACCCTGTACTGCAGTATCCTTATGTCCTTAATATGCAGACCTGCTAACCTCTATACATTGTACGCATTTTAATGTGGATCTCCGCAGGTACGATGATATGATTTAAAATATGCTAAAAGCGACATGAACGCGGTAAATCATGACATTTGCTGGTAATTCTAAAAGGAATGTAAGGTAATAGGGACTCAGGATTTTAGACTTTGAGTGGGATTCTCAGGCATTGTTTTTTTAACAACTAATACAGCGTAGTTATACAGATTTCCCCAAACCTTTGAGGATTATTCTTCAAAATCATTTCATGGGCAGTTATACATTAAAATGAGCTAGAGAATTGACTTTGTTTCCAACACTGTTTGAAAATGACAAACTATACTATAAGGCACTAGATACCCATAGAAATGTGTAGAAAACTGTTAGCGCTGTCAGTGTTAGTAATTTTCAAAACATTCTGTACAGCTAACATAAGTGGAGCTGATTAGTGCATATAATATGGATATTTTTTTCATTGTATGTGTGGCAAATTACAATGAAAATCAGATGATTTGAAGATCAATGATTCTGCCTCTGCAGAATAACCTCAATGTGTCATCAAATAAAGTCACATGTCAAGAAAAGATCCTATTATGCTATTTTCCAGTTTTCTCACTTGCTTCTGGGGTCTGGGAATAGTTTTCCGGTTTGTCCCTGGGTTTCTGGTTTTTGGATACCCTCTGGAAAAGGCCATCTGTTCAGCGATTTGTGGAAAATTCTATTTTGTATAAAGGCTCTCACAAAGTTTGATTGGTGTTAAATAATCTTGCTTCTGAGAATCGTTGACTTCCAAATATATTTACAAATGTATTAAGTTAGGCTATACTTTTTGCTGGGTTCATTGGCCGAAAGTTAGCTATCCTATTGAGACTGTCTGTGCCCCGATTTGCTATCAAATCAGTTTTGTTACGAACCAGAAAATCAAATTAGCATTTTGTGTGACAGTAGATATTTGAATAATTCACGCAGTGATAAAATACGGTAAAAATAGGTATGTTTATTATTAGATTACTGTGCTCCGAAGACACTCCTGTGTGTGAAGTAATAACTGATAATAATCTGTAAATTATGAATTTATCTGAAACCTGGCTTAAACCGGGGGAACCTATTGCACCCAATGAGGCAACCCCAGATGGGTTTTCTAGCATCCTTAAACCACGTTTATCTGGTCGTGGTGGTGCCACAATTTATGATTTGGAACTAGATTTTGTGTCAACCGTAATTTACTTTTTAACTACTAGTAGTAAAATGTTTGCTGGAAAAAGGCAAATGATCTGTGCCTCTCCAAATGAGTCTGTTATATTATTAAATATTTATAGACCGCCTGGCTGAATTTTTTATGTCTATAAGACCAGTGACTGATCTTAACGAAGAATTTCCAAAAACTCTACAAATTTAGAATGCTCAGTAGCTTATTGTCAATTGACGAGATGTTAGACAGCTCTCATACTGCACTTTGTTGTTCTTTAGAGGAAGTGGCTACCATTAGTAAGTAATAAAGGTTTTGCTCCACAATTGCTCCATGGTATGACTAAACTTTTTTTTTGCTCAAATTACTTTGCTAACCTCATAGAAGAAATAAAAAATTTAAAAATATGTTTGATAAATTAACGAATAGTCACACAGCAGACTATTTAAATATCTCCCAATACCCCACTTGTATTGATTCAAAGATTGAACAAATAAGAGTTGAGATATTAAACCTCGCCACCTTGTATATCTATATACCAGTTTGTGGAAACAGAAATGAACAGGCAACTTCTCTTGAGCAATGTCCCTCTATAAACATACAAGATTTGAAAAACTACAATATGCTTGCTGAATCAGTTCTGATGAAGGATCTCCACCCTGTACTCTCTTCACCTATGTGTAATATCATCAACGCATTGCTGTCATTGGGCTATGTTCCCAAATCACTTAAATTAGCTGTTCTCAAGCCTTCTTGACAACCAAACCTGGACCCAAAAATGTAAAAAAATGTCAGACCTTTTTCAAACCTTCCTTTTAAAATCTAAAATACTCTAAAAACTGTTGCTCGTCAGCTAACCATGTTCTTAGAAGGTAACAGCACCTATGTGACTCTTCAGTCAGGTTTTCGTGCAGGCCGTAGCGCACACACTTATGAAAGTTGGGAATGACATCCTTATGGTCTCTGATAACAACTCTATACTAGTGCTTTTTGACCTTATTGACACTACTGACCACTAGATCCTTCTGAATAGAGTTGAATGTGATGTTGGTATTAAAGGAAGTACTCTTTCCTGGTTTAAGTCATACCTAATATACAGATCCAAGCTTGTGCTGATAAATGATGACCTTTTCATATTTTGCTGAAGTTAGGTATGGTGTTCCACCGGGTTTGGTCTTAGGTCCAGGACTCTTCAACCTATACATGTTACCACTAGGTGATGTCGTAAGCATGGGGTTAATTTCCACTGTTATGCAAATGAGACTTAGCTTTATCAGATTCTGCCAGCCAGGATCTTCGGCAAAGCAAGAATATATGTGCACGTGATGCGTCTTGTGTCACTGGTTGGAGCACCATGCTGACATTAAGGTGTTACTGCTTCCTTTTAAGCATTAAATTGTTTTTGTATTTAAAATACCTCCTAGTCTCCTATAATCATCAGAGATTAATTTGCTCACAAGAGACTACTAGTTTTGGACGGTCCCCTTTTTTTGAGGTGCAAAAGCTAAATTAGGTGGTTGAGCCTTTTTCGAACAGAGTCCCTAAGAATCATATTCAGTCTCAAAATTGAAAAACAGATTAAAAACCTATTTGTTCAGTCTATCCTTCAGCCATCTTGAGTGCTGAGATGGTGGGTGGAATTTAGCCGTAGAATCTTCAGATACAAAAGACCCTCTCTGTCCCCTCTCTATTACTTGCCCCACCCTCGTTGGCCTGGCTATGCTCCTAGGAGGTGGGAAAGACTCCAGCCACCTTCATGGCCACATGACCTTCCCTTGCAGGGAATCCAGGGTACAACTCAACAACTTGTCCTGTTCTGATGGAAAGTCAGCCTCCCAACTTAAAGTGTCCTCTTGATAAGGACTCTTAAGTTCCTAGAAAACCTGGGAATTACAAATAGTGTTATCCAGGTCTGGAAACCACCTGGAATTTGATCTAAAATAAAATAATTGTCCTGAAAAAGTGTGAAACACTTTTGCCCATGACTGTGGCTTTGAATGCTTTGGATGGACACCTAGTAGGATCTTTAAAGGATTGCTAATATTATAGTTGATATGTCTTACTAACACATTGTTAGTCAGGGACAAGCAGTTCAGTGGTCTGGATGCTCGAGATTAATATTTTTTTGTTCCACTCTACAAAACTATGATGCTCACAAAAGTCTGAAGGGCTACAGTTTCTTTAATGTTAGTGGCACGTGTGTGTTTGTATATTGATTTTTGTTATATATTGTGTATATTGAGCCTGCTACCTGAAATTTTACTATTTTATTTATTGGAGCTGGTTAAATCTAGAGGTCGACCGAGATAGGATTTTGTCGATAACGATAAGTTGGGAAGACAAGCCAATAACTGATTAATCGGCCGATAGTTTTTAAAATTGATACTGAATGAAAAAACACAAAGCAACATAATGCTTTATTACAAAAATAAACCATACTGACTGAACCATGAAAATGTTTTGTACTTTTTAAAGTAAAATAAATATATAAATATTAATATATGAACTATATTAATAAATATTAAATAAGATATACATCCAAACTGAACCAAAGCGTAACACTCCAAATAGCATTAATAAAAATAGATGCATCAAAAATGTATTTAAAAACACTTCAAAAGACTCAACAAAGTTTGAACTTGTGTGAAACAGGAGAAATTTAACAGGTCCTGTTAAAGAACAATAGTTTGAAAGTATATCGTGATTCTGGCAGTTCCATTTTAATATTCAAAGTTAAGAAAGCTCTTTATTACCCTTAAACCAAGACAACGATTGCTTCACTTCTGCTGATGGGGTCTTTAATGTGAAACTAGGGCAAATAAATAAATGTCGTTTTTTTTAACTCTTCTATAAGATTCAGTGTTGTTTTTTGTTTGTATTTTGCACTGTTATGCTCGTTTAAATTCTCTGTGAGAAACTAGTCACACACACACACACACACACCGATCACTTTATGATTATCTAATTAAAATGACCAAAATACGTAATACTGCGAGGATAAAAAAAATAATTAAAATCAGATGTGTTTCCGATTTAATACGTTTCTTTTGACTGCATGAAGATATTTTTCTCAAATCCCTCACTACCTTTAAGTATACAACTTGGTTGGCTAAAGCATAAACGTGACTGGTTATAAATTAATGCAAATAAAGTGCATCCGGAAAGTATTCACAGCGCTTCACATTTTATGTTACAGCCTTATTCCAAAATGGATTAAATTCATTATTTTCCTCAAAATTCTACAAACAATACCCTATAATGACAAGGTGAAAGCGGTGAAGGAAATCGATTAAAAATAAAAAAACAAAAAAAATCTTGTGTACTTAAGTATTCACAGCATTTGCTCAATACTTTGTTGAAGCACCTTTGGCACCAATTACAGCCTCAAGTCTTTTTGAGTATGCTACAAGCTTGGCACATCTATTTTTGGGCAGTTTCTCCCATTCTTCTTTGCAGGACCTCTAAAGCTCCATCAGGTTGGATGGGGAGTGTCGGTGCACCGCCATTTTCAGATATCTCCAGAGATGTTCAATCGGTTTCAAGTCTGGGCTCTGGCTGGGCCACTCAAGGACATTCACAGAGTTGTCCCGTATCCACTCCTTTGTTATCTTAGCTGCGTGCTTAGGGTCATTGTCCTGTTGGAAGATGAACCTTTGCCCCAGTTTGAGGTCCAGAGAGTTCTGGAGCAGGTTTTCATCAAGGATGTCTCTGTACATTGCTGCAGTCATCTTTCCCTCGATCCTGACTAGGCTCCCAGTTCCTGCTACTGAAAAATATCCCCACAGCATGATGCTGCCACCACCATGCTTCACTGTAGGGATGGTATTGGCCAGGTGATGAGCGGTGCCTGGTTTCCTTCAGATATGACACTTGCCATTCAGGCCAAAGAGTTCAATCTTTGTTTCATCAGACCAGAGAATTTTGTTTCTCATGGTCTGAGAGTCCTTCAGGTGCCTTTTGGCAAACTCCAGGCGGGCTGTTATGTGCCTTACTGAGGAGTGGCTTTCGTCTGGCCACTCTACCATACTGGCCTGATTGGTGGAGTGCTGCAGAGATGGTTGTCCTGGACGGTTCTCCTCTCTCCACAGAGAAATGGTGGAGCTCTGTCAGAGTGACCATCGGGTTCTTGGTCGCCTCCCTGACTAAGGCCCTTCTCCCCCGATCGCTCAGTTTGGCCGGGTGGCCAGCTCTAGGAAGAGTCCTGGTGGTTCCAAACTTCTTCCATTTACAGATGATGGAGGCCACTGTGCTCATTGGGACCTTCAATGCTGCAGTAATTTTTCTGTACCCTTCCGCAGATCTGTGCCTCGATACAATCCTGTCTCGGTGGCCTACAGACAATTCCTTGGACTTCATGGCTTGGTTTGTGCTCTGACATGCACTATTAACTGTGGGACCTTATATAGATAGGTGTGTGCCTTTCCAAAGCATGTCCAGTCAACTGAATTTACCACAGGTGGACTTCAATCAAGTTGTAGAAACATCTCAAGGATGATCAGTGGAAACAGGATGCACCTGAGCTCAATTTTGAGTCATGGCAGGCTGTGAATACTTATGTATGTGTGATTTATTTATTTTTAAAATACATTTTCAAAGATTTCAAACAAACTTCTTTCACGTTGTCATTATGGGGTATTGTTTGTAGAATTTTGAGGAAACTAATTAATTTAATCCATTTTGGAATAAGGCTGTGACATAACAAATTGTGGAAAAAGTAAAGCACTGTGAATACTTTCCGGATGCACTGTAGATGGTAGTAAAATGTAACATTCCTGAAAATGTAAACATTTGGGTAGGACTTGCATGTGTTTTGTCCAACTGCTTGAGGATAGCTTTAATGTTAGCGTCCTGTCAGATTGTCAGCAAACATACTGCTGTTCTCTATTAATGCACTATCTAGTCAAGAAATTAATTACTTTATAATATGACAACGTATACTGTATACATACCTTTTAGTTGTTGGTGTTTTAAATCTGCATTGTTCTGCTCCGTGAAGTGTTCCACTGCATTCAGCACTGGACACAACGGGGAAAACTATCAGTGTGGATTTTTGCCGATAACCGATAGTTCCAGAAATCGTATTTAAAAATAAAAAATAAAAAAAATATTTTAATTGTATTTTGACCATTTTAACCATCGGGATCGGTGGTTCCCAGGCTGGAATCAAGGCACCCAAGGGTGTCTGCAGCATTTTTAAAGAATTTAAACATTTACGAATAAAAGTAGTATGTCATAATGAAATATACCTTTTATAATTACATTTCTATATCAGGATTTCATTGGCCCCTAGAAGGCCCATATGTTTGGAGACCTATTATGTTTTATAATATTTTTAATATCTGCTCCATTTATAGATAGTTTTTGCACAGATGTTTGGCTGCAGCTTGTTGGTGTTATTAGATATCAAGAGGACAAAGGAGAAACACTCGCTCGCTTCCCCTTTCTGGTCCGTGGTTGCTGAGTATCCCACCTAATCAGGGAGGGCTGCTCCTGAAATCTCCCACTTCAGGTTGAGCCTTGAGGTCCTCTATGGTACCTACAGATGCAGAGTAGATCGGAGGACAGTTCACCCTAAAACCTGCTCGAGTGACCGTGTCCCCAACCCCAGGAACACAGCTCAATTAGTCTAGGGTGAACCTTTATTATACTACTACTATTGTGCTCCTAGCACAGTTGCCCTGCTACGCCGTCCACAAAAACAACATACGTCAATACCCCTAGGTCAACCCCTTAAAATCAGACGTGCTAGCGCTGTTTGTTCAATGCTTTTTGAGGGAGGCAAAGCTATAGACACCACTCCACCAGAATAAATTTTTTATGAGGATTCGGGACTTTATGAGGATAAGGGTACTGTGGTTTTGTCCATTCACTGAGCCAAAGGGTTTTGCGCTCTTGTACAGGCAGTCTCCTATGGAGATGGCCTCCAAGGTACAATATACAATACAGACTCTTCCATATGACGTCAGCGCTTTAAAGAAGCAGATATGAAAAAAGATGGCCATGGCATGGAGTGTAGGCATAACCAGGTCGTGCACTCAAACCCCAAAACTGGTTTAATAAAAAAATATATAGGCCTACAAGTTATATTTGATCTAACACAGTCGGTCTACAATTAAGACTCCAAAAGGTCTAAACTTGTCTTCACAATTGGCCCACCCACCGCTTGTGTCCACTCTCTGTAGGGCCCAGAAGGGATAAATGTTAAATGCAAACAAGAAGTACAAGGCATGTGGATGTCAATTGTTGTGCCTCTTCCATCATTTAAACACACAAGTGAGTATCTTTCATAAAGTCTTCCAACACTTTTGCGTCAGTACTAGCAAAAACATGAGAAAACTATACAATAAAATGCTCACCCCAAATATTTGAGACACAACTTCCTACCAGACCCCTTAAGGGCTTAGGACTGCGCAAGGGTTATTATATTGTAGTTAGGAAAAACATTTCCAAAATTGTAGAATTATACCACCACTACCATACTTTCAGGCATAGTATCCATCTTGAGTTGCCAATAACCCTCCCCATCACTTATAAAAACAGCAAACTCACCACCATGCCGCCCATATTCAAGTTTATTCGCCATAAAGTATAGGTACATTGGAACTCTTAGTCTTCCTCCCTCACACAGAAAGATAAGTTGCAAAATATTTTTTCGAGTATAATTTTTCAGGTGCTGGGTTAGGTTAGATTTTATCACAAAGCGAATCCAATGAGATGTGGGCAATCATTCAGTAATGTACACCATCATAGGATGGCTTCGAACTGGCATCTCAAACTCAACAACCTAGATGTCTATTTCTTTAAAAAGACGCCTTTAAAGCATTGAGGATTTCCTCTGAATGTTTAGTCAAAAGCGTCTTTTTCCGGCCTTCTTAGCCAATATACACTGATAAGCCAAAACATTATGACCACTCACAGGTGAAGCAAATAACGTTGATCATCTTCTAACAAGGGCACGTCATGGTCTGGGTAGATTAGATGGTATGCAAACAATCAGTTATTGTAGTCAACGTGTTGGATACAAGAGAAATGGGCAGGAATAAAGGCCAGAGCGACTTTGACAAGGGCCAAATTGTTATGGCCAGACGACTGGGTCAGAGCTGAAACGGCCAGGCTTGTGGAGTGCTCCCGGTCAGCAGTGGTGAGTTCCTACCTGCAGTAGACCTAGGAGGGACAAACCACAAACTGGCGACAGGGTGTTGGGCACCCAAGGCTCATCGATGCACGAGGGCAACGAACGCTATCCCGTCTGGTCCGAACCGACAGAAGGTCTACTGTGGCAGATAAGTCGCAGATAATTTTAATGATGTTAAGGGAGGAATGTGTCACAACACACAGTGCATCGCACCTTGCTGCAACTGGGGCTGCGTAGCCACAGACCGGTTAGAGTGCCCATGAGGACCCCTGTCCACCGTCGAAAGCGCCTACATTGGGCCCGTGAGCGTCGGAACTGGACCTTGGAGCTGTGGAAGAGGTCGTCTGGTCTGATGAGTCCCATTTTCTTTTACATCAGGCGGACAGCCCCAGGATGCATTGTGGGAAGACGACAAGCCGGTGGAGGGAGTGTGATGCTCTGGGCAATGTTCTGCTGTGAAATCCTGGGTCAAGCCATTTGTGTGGATGTAAATTTGACATACAGTGCCTTGCAAAAGTATTCACCCCCCTTGGCATTTTTCGTGTTTTGTTGCCTTACAACCTGGAATTCAC
>JAOVYW010003164.1:0-14327 GCA_025775045.1 Hiodon tergisus | reverse complement strand
TGTGGGTGGTGTTGTGTATGGGTTTGGGGGTGTGGATGAGGGTGGTGTTGTGTATGGGTTTTGGGGAGAGGATGAGGGTGGGGTTGTGTATGGGATTGGGGAGAGGATGAGGGTGGTGTTGTATATGGGTTTAGGGGAGAGGATGAGGATGGTGTTGTGTATGGGTTTAGGGGAGAGGATGAGGGTGGTGTTGTGTATGGGATTGGGGAGAGGATGAGTGTGGTGTTGTGTATGGGTTGGGGGAGAGGATGAGGGTGGTGTTGTGTATGGGTTTAGGGGAGAGGATGAGGGTGGTGTTGCGTATGGGTTTAGGGGAGAGGATGAAGGTGTTGTGTGCATGAGATGGGGAGAATCAAAAAGTGTAGAAGAAGGCTTATTCAAGTTCTTCTCTCTTGTAACGTCCATTGTATCTGCCAGGGCTGGCAGCATGCAAAAGCTGCAGCCCCCAGAACAAAGGCACTATTCAGTGCAAGCTGCTTCCCCTCCAGTTTACTCTGCCATCAGAGAAACAGTCTGTGGGGTTCATCCAATGGGACTCCACCGCTCCAGAGCCCAAGAGTAGACTCTTTATCTCCAGCACATCTTTTCTCTACCTTTCGTTTCCTGGTGCCGTCTTGTGTCAGCCCTGCTCTCACATCCTCAGGCGCAGGATGAGTGTAAGGGCAGAGTTACACTCACCCGTCTCTGTTTGGGTGTCAGTGGGTCTTTCAAGAGGATGTTGTTGGGAGCTACAGTTTCCCCCTCTGGCCTCCTCTCCGTTGGTACATTCCAGGACAGCAGACGCTGTAAGAGGGGCATTGTTTGCTGTCACACATTTCAGGGGTCACTTCCTGTGTGGTTTGTGTGTGTCCGTCCGACCGACTATCAGAGCTCACTTATGCTGCGTGCTGCGTGGATCAGAGAACGGTCCACTCTGTCCCTTACTTTGAATAATAACTTCTAAGATAAATAGTGAATGTGCAATTGCAACCTGCCTATAGCTCCTCTTGGGACACCACGTTTGACCATCCCAGTGATAGATAGTCCCTGGCTACCATTATTCCAATACCGGGCTGCTCAAAGCTCACCAAGGCTCACTTAGGTGAGGGATTCCTCCATGTACATCCATGTGAGAAGATGGAGCGGTGATATGACTGGATACTGCATTGCAACAATGAAAGTGAGTTGGTATCGGGAAGAAGCTCAAACTTTAGAACAACATAGGAATGGCGTAGTTCGGTGGCACAAACATCCTTTTACAGCACCAATTGTTATATAAGTTTAACACAACATTAAATCTGTCTCCTTTGTCTTTCCTTTTTACTTCCTCCCTTTTCTGCCTGCCGTATTTTGTATGTCATTTCCCTCACCCTTTATTTTTCACTCGCCGTTTTTTTCCCTCATCATTCCTGATGATGAGTAAAGGGTGATTGTCACATCCTGCGTGAGTCCCCATGGTTGCATGTGGTACATTCATTACATTGGATCTCATTTCCGTCATGATGAGGTCTCTCACTTGCAATGTAGACAGTGAGGGGTGGACGGCGTGTCTGACCCACCTTCAAATCCCTCGGTGCTCAGCTTCCGGCTGTCTGTCTACATCGCAGGCAGGCTACTTCACTGTGCCTGTGACCGGTCAGCCGGTTCAAGCGCGTGTGATTCCCTGTCAGCCTGAGAGCGCGTGTGATTCTCGGTCAGCCTGAGAGCGCGTGTGATTCCTGGTCGGCCGGTTCGATCACGTGTGATTCCCGGTCAGCCTGAGAGCGCGTGTGATTCCTGGTCGGCCGGTTCGATCGCGTGTGATTCCCGGTCAGCCTGAGAGCGTGTGTGCTTTGCGGTCAGCCTGAGAGCGCGTGTGATTCTCGGTCAGCCTGAGAGCACGTGTGATTCGCGGTCAGCCTGAGAGCACGTGTGATTCGCGGTCAGCCTGAGAGCGCGTGTGCTTCACGGTCGGCCGGTTCGCACGCGTGTGATTCCCGGTCAGCCTGAGAGCGCGTGTGATTCCCGGTCAGCCTGAGAGCGCGTGTGCTTCTCGGTCCACCTGAGAGCACGTGTGATTCCCGGTTGGCCGGTTCGATCGCGTGTGATTCCCGGTCAGCCTGAGAGCGCGTGTGCTTTGCGGTCAGCCTGAGAGCACGTGTGCTTCACGGTCAGCCTGAGAGTGCGTGTGATTCCCGGTCGGCCGGTTCGAGGGTGTGTGATTCCCGGTCAGCCTGAGAGCGCGTGTGCTTCGCGGTCAGCCTGAGAGTGCGTGTGATTCCCGGTCGGCCGGTTCGAGCGCGTGTGAATCCCGGTCGGCCGGTTCGAGCGCGTGTGAATCCCGGTCGGCCTGAGCGCAGCCTTGGCTCGTTCTCTCCCAGTTGTCCCTGCGCAGCCTGAGATGTAACAACCTGACAGGTACGGGTCAGCAAGGCCGCGCAGTCCCACAGGGAGCAGGCAGGCTGAGAATACCCTTTCTACTTACACCCTGTGTACTTACAAGCCTCTTGTGATTCGTTTTTTTACACACAGGAAAGTTAGCCTCACTGATACAAAGCTCAACCAAATAAACATTGTTTAAAAACCAAAGGGCCAAACATCCGCAGTATTTTAAATATCAATAAATATCGGCCGAGAGGCTGAACTGAGGGCAGGCCCGCCCCCGGGTGTGGTTCACATCAATCACATCATTGTTTTTTTCCCCCAAACACTTTAGATGGAAAATGACCTGTGTTTCTTCTCTTGTGGCTTTTTCAGTTTGGTATGCCCTTCTGAATTCTCAGAATTACATGTCGAGTTATTGCACAATTCCTTATGAGTATTCACACTCATTCCTCCGTATGAGTATCCAGCTTATTAGGGGAAATCTTAATTGAAGTTGAACTGGGTCACTTGTGTTATGTTTGAGAGGGAAGTATGGGTCACACGGTAATATAAACACCCTGTTGCCAGCGTACGATCGATCCCACACAGGAAACTCTGTGAGACATCCATATTTGTGAGATGAGAAACCACGACGTCCTGAAGTAGGAATACTGCGCAGATATTCATCACTGGAAAAAACGAAAAACTGTCTCTGTTCTCAGTTTAAACCAGAGTTGCTTTCATTTAAACATTTCCCAACGACTGATGAAAAGTTTTTAAAAGTAAAAAAAAAAAAAATCATTAACGAATATGACAAATATTTGTCTTCCAACAAACGCAGACAATATTCAATATACGACCTAGGTGTTTTGTGTTGTCTTCAAAACTCCTGTTCTCTACCAAACACTATCTAAAAAATCTAAATCTAATCATTGAATGACTCACTTCCTGTTTGACAACAGAACAGTTTAACATTGTTTTTACCCACAAAAAAACGTTTCTTACTGGTCAACAAGGTCTTAAAAAAACTGAAAAAATTACACACTGACTAATCTATCGTAGATTAGTAGATTCTGCAAGGTCTGAATTTCTCACACCGTGATGTTCAGGGAATGAGGGTGTGCGTGAGTCACACGTCTGGTATATATAATACAGTCCAGATCAGTGTCCAGCACATGGTCCGGATGCAGACAAACGTTACTCACATCTTTCCTATTTTTTGAAGAGATTTATTCTAATGTGAAACTTGAATGACTAACATGCCAGGACATTCGATGCATTGTGGGAAGGTGATTGTCTTGTTCAGGGACTCTGAGAAGACTGGAACAGGAAATTCTCCCCCCTTCTTTATGACAAGTTACGTGTCTATTTCAGCTACAATCGTTTGTGCACATTGTCTTTTTTTTAAATACACCTCAGAGGCAGAATTTTAAAACAAGGGATGGTGACAGAGGAAGTAATACTATTGTTAGTAAAATTTAATATTAAATGATTTAGTAGATCACGTCTTAAAAATAACAATAATAATAATTACATAATCCAGAACAATCATTATATCTGCAACGCCAATCTTAAAATCCTTTTTTTTTTTTTAATTCAACTGAATTTGTATTTGCTTCAGAAACTTGTTATTTCTTCCAGTCTAAAACTTCCTACCCTGGCTGGTTATACAGTTGCAAAATGTTTTTTTTAAATCTTAACCATACTTGGTTCTGCAATTCAGAAATGAAGAAAAACTAAACCAATGAAATGCATTTAAATAGGACAGAAGTAAGACCTCTTTGTCAGCTTAGATATTCATGAGGTGATTGTGTTTGCCTTATGATAAGTATCTAAAGTACAAGAGAATCAAGACCTCAACTTGAGGCTAACTCACTCTGTAATTGGCTTTGAACCCCTTTGCTAGAACGCTCTGGCCTCGGTACTAGACAGCAGGTGTACAACATTTTATAGTGTTGCTTCAGCTTATATTCATACATTTATACCTTCAGAAAAATGAAACCTTCTGGCGCACAGCGCAGAAACTCTGATAAAGACAAAGCTATAGCGAGATAATTGTTCAAGTGAACAAAGCTCAAAGAAACAAAGAAACAAGAGCGTCTCCATTCATAGCCTGCCCCCTCCTTCCTTCTCCTCATCTGTCTGTGGTGTCCAGTTTAGTACCCTGTAGAAGGTGCCAGCCAGCCCAACATATACGCCACGCTCCATGGGTGTGTGTCGGTTCACAGCCCGCACTACTTCTTCACTACTGTCCGTATGCTAGCTCTGCTGATGAAGATGGACAGGATCTGAAGGCGGTCCACAGGCAAGAATGGACCCCGAGCTCAAGCATCGGATCGGCCCTCCACAAAACCCAACAATCCCCGGAGTCAACATACGATTCACTTCACTGTTCCTCGTTACATTACAAGTCAAGCCTTCTCGTGAGTCCCTTGTATGAACTTGGAGGATTTTTTTTTTTTTTTAGCAGTAACTCCATTATTCCTTCTTATTTGCAACACCACGTAAAAAAAATCGACACCCTTCTGAAAAGGGTGGACTGCAAACAGGGTTCTATACCCTGGAGTACTCTCTTGGCCTTAAACGAGTTCCTTTCGCTTCAAGCCACAATGACACCTGCTTCTTCCAAAACTCAATTTTAGTGTCTGCTTCCTCCTTTGATTAGGGATAAACAACTTACTGTAAGTATCTGTGCCTTTCCCTATTTGGTCCTCCCCTGTGCATCCAAGTGAACTTAGTCTCTGGGTCCAGGAAGACTTTTCAGAGTGTAAATGCTTTTTACACAAATGGAGCCTATCTGAGCGATGGAGGGCACTTTTGGCAATCACAATGAGCACCTTCCGGGTTGGAAGTTCCTCTGAATCAAAAAAAGGTTGCACCCAAATAGGGACCTACCAGATATTTAAATGGCCACTGGAGGCTTAATTGGGGTTATTGCCCCTTTGAATGTGATAGGCTCCTTTTGTTTGTCAGTGAAGACCACTTTGCTTTGGTTTCTGATAATAAGCCAAGGAGCCGTAAGCTAACCTTAGGTCTAGCTTGCTGTGCCCCATGTGAGCTCTGTGTTGTTAAATGGACCTGAAAGACATGCTGTTTATATGCTCCAAGCCAGCACTGCTGAGTTTGCCTTTCTGATTGGACGGTGGACGCCCTAAAATTAGCGTACAGACCAGTGAAGTTCCCTATTCCTCTCTCCACCAGGGTGTGGCGACATCCATAGCTCACATCCCCGCCATCACCCCAAGGGTTACTCCCTTGACTTGGGCTGAGTTTTAAAGGATAAACACTGTCACTACGGCTTCTTTTGGCTCACACCAAATAAGGCAGAGTGAAATGGGAAAAAGGACAACCAGAGCACAGTCCTTGTGATGGACCATTTGATCTAGTTTCTGTCTGAGCAACTAGATTATAGTCGTAATTGCAGTATGGGTTTGTTGTAAACCTCCTAAATCTCACTATAATGTATGGGTGGGAGTCAAAAGAGTCGCTCGGTACTGGTCGCTCTGGATAAGAGTGTATGCAAAAAAATAAAAAAATAAATGAAATGTAAAAAATAGAACAGTTTCAACAAAAACTGAATTCAAGTAAATAAATAATAGACATTACAGACAAAATATGAACTACAAGCCCAGTGTAAAAAAAAAAAGTTTATGATGCAGAAATAAGCAACAAAACATGATTAAATTCATGTCAACCAAAAACCTTGAAACCTGTAATGAGGTTAAGTGTAAATAGGAGCTAAATTCCGATATAGAGCTGTAGATTAGGAAGAAAAATTACGAAGAAAAGGGTTCAACCTACCACTTTATCTTGCTGTTATATATTAACACTCAATTTAACCTTAATCAGAAACCAATCGCATAACATAGGACAATTAAATGCAGTCCACTTAATTTTCTACTTTCACTTCTTAGTAATTTTATATTGGAAAACCCCAGCAAACGCTTTCTTGTTTATGTGAAAAATAACAAAACCATTTCTCTTCAATTAAAATAAATATATATCCGTCAATATGCATAATTTTCGCATACTTGTGTATATATGTTCGTCTCCAAATGGCAGGTTGTAAAGACAACATCCACTTAAATTAAGCTGAATAACTAAATTATTGCTCCTGACTTCATGTAATGGATTGCAGAGAAGACCTGCTTGCTAGCTAGAGACCGCTAACTCTCTCATGTTTGGTTAAACTGAAACAAGCGAGTCACAAATATGTTCTTGGGATTTTTGTTTTAGTTTCACATTTAGTAGCAGTCTGAGATATATAATACAGCTTAAAGTTATCCCGACTTTTCCGTTTTTACGTGCATTTCGGTTTATTTCCCATTGCAATGAATCTGAAACCCTTTAGGGTAAGTGGCAACAGCAGATTTCGGACTACAGTAACTTTACAGTTTACAGGTCGGTTTCAACTGTGGACACACGCATGCTAAATAAGACAAGAAAGTTTACTCCCTCGAAAAAAAAAATTAAAATCCTAAGAGTGGAAACACGTAGGATATGGTCAGTGTATAATGTGTCTTAATAGTCATTTTAAGCATAAAAAATAAGAATTTGCCAGCAGTTTCCCCCTAGACCTTAGAGGAAATTGTAACATTAATGTGAACTGCCAAACGGTTGATAATTAGCCCATATTAACTATCCCTTTTAAAATTGTAATAACAATTTGCAAACATTCTTAATAACATACAATAGTTGGGCCTGCTTTAAATTTATGTAGACATGAGCTACGTCTTCTACCAGTATAAACTTAGACATGTTCTTGAAATTAATAAAAACCGGTTTTGCATTCGGTAAGATACATTCTCTGCATAGAACAAGATAAACCGTTCTAATATTACCAGAAAAGTTTTACACTTCTCAACGACCATACTAGCATATAGCAAAATGATGCAATCCCACGTGCTAAAGCAATGTTCTAAATGGTTCCTTTAAAAATATCTGTGTCCAGGGCCATTTCCCCTCTCAAAATTAACCATTGGTGTGTATTCCAAAAGAAGTCGAGACGTCATATTCGCCAACACGTCGCAAATGGTGCTTGAAGAACGATGCAGCCGAGCTATGTAATATGGAACTCATTGTTACACCATCGCCTGCATTCTACACCGAAATAATTCAGCCTCCGCTGCGCGCTATCACACACTCGTCTTTTTTCTAAGTATCATTGCACTTCTTCGAGACTGAGAGCCAACTTCTATTGGGAACAGCGGGACTATTTTGGAACAATTTTGGCTGAAAAAAATCAGTTTATTTGTGAAATAAAGCGTTGAATGTGTATAGGTTAAGAATAATAAACATAAACCAACGTAGGCCCCTTGCATGAATTACATTACACTTATTTATATATAATTCTAAACGTACATACATATAATCACGCGCGCGTGTGTGTATACATACATATACATATACATATACATATATATATATATATATATATATACATATACATATACATACACACACACACACACACACACACACATATATATACATATGTATGCATGTGTGTGTGTGTGTGTGTGTGTGCGCGCGCGCGCGCGCGCGTTTTGTGTGAGTGTGAGCGTGTCTGTGAGAGAGTTTTCTTTTTTTCGGAAGCATCGCGGAAGGATCCATTTCTGGAGTTGAGGTCAACGCTTCCGCCCAGTTTTCCTATGTGCATTGCCGAGTTGAAAATGGAGTTCGAAGAAGACAGAGACGTTGTAACGTGTCATTAAAAATTTAAGCTGTTATTTGTACTCTTCTTTTTGCCTTTGTTTTTGAGAAGTAGTGCTTTTATACGAATGGACCTGGTGGAGGTTGGATATGTACTCTGTTGAAGAGACGTTGCAGGAATCCCGAATAGCTAGCTTGCTACTACATTGTGTCCTCATTTACCGAGGGAATTTGGAGCTGCGAATAACGTGCCTATTTGTGATGTTCAGTTTTTTTCAAACTAATGAAGCTGAAAAATACCTAGGGTAGTTTGTCGTTGCTGAGTGTGGTGGTCAAAATGTTTTTTTTGCGGAGGCTGGATTTTACCGAAATCGAATAAAGAAAAAATGCATCTTCTTTTTTTCTCGCAAATGGAGCAGGATTAGAGCGGATATGCATTTATTATTGTAGACTATTTTTTGTTTTGTCCAATATAAACAGTTTCTCTTGTCGAAAAGAAAATGGTGATATTTGCGAGAATTTTCCCCGCTGTGGCTGTGTCGTTGGTGCTACCAGGCTTCGGATCTCCGTGAGGAAAAAATGAGCGAAGAATCGGTTAATCCAAACGAGTAAGTGTTAGTTGTTTTTAATATTTTATTGCACTGTCCTTCAAACATCAGATTCTAATGTCGAGTAATTAGAAAGTCTCTAAATTAAGCTGTATTCTGCATTGATTTTGTAGTAATGCACACATATTGTACTTCGTTTTTTTTGTCCGAGGGAGGGAAAGCTATATTTTCGTTTTACATATTTTATTGTCTTGAACTTGTGAATTGTGGAACCAATATTTTCTGATTATCAAACATTAGTGGGAGAACAGTGGATGCTAAGTATATGGCAATTTAAGCAGCTGTCAGAAAACGATCGCTCACAATAGACGTTTCGATTGTTGTGGTTTACTGCATGTGTATCTGAGTATATATTAATATGTGGGGATATATATATATATATGTGTGTGTGTGTGTGTGTATATATATATATATACACACACACATACCCATATCCCTCCAGAAGCTGTCACACATTGGTTAAAACCATCTGTAAATCTTGTTTTATTTGATATTTTATTAAATTCAACATTCTTATGCAATTGCATGTTGATGCGATGGCTATAGCTGAATGTGATTGATAGATGTGTGGGGAATTGAGGCCATATGTTACATTTAAATGATTGGAAATGCAAAAGCTTGCAGCTATGCAGCTTTGAATATGAATAACCTGTTATGTAGTACCTAACGCAAGCTTTTATTGTTCTATTCAATTGGATTCATAGGAGTTTAACTAAAAAGGTGAATGAAAAATTAAATTGTTAGGTTAAAATGTGTGAAACCATTTGCTTAAAATCAAGACTGTTGTGGGGTTGCTGGTCTTTGATACAGTGGTTGGTTGCTGCAATGTCAGTGACTCAGAGCTGAAGACGCCATATTTTTTCCTCAATCATTCTTTTGCATAGTTCGCCATTCATAAAAAAGACGTTTAAACATGTTTTGTACAGGCCTTGCGGTAAATGATCGTCAAAAAGTCTTAACATACGACTGTTAATAACGCGTGCAGTTGTTCATCCTGGAAACGGTGCTTGTTTTAATGAGCCGACCTTTGCGTGCGCTTGTTGACTGTCAGGAATACCAGCTCAGGGAGGTGCTGCGGTCACGTGACTTTCCATTCATAAAGTACCTGGTTGTCCATTCACATTGCGCTGTCCAGTTTAGTGTCTTCGCAAGGCTCGGCGACAGTACACATGTCTTTTCTGCAGTGAACAGCAAGCACTCCGCATTGCAAAAAAGAACAACAAAAACATTAGGTGCATTGGTTGCAGTCACGTATTGCATTGTTTGATTGCCACACGTGTGCAATGCTGTGAGAATATCAAGAGCAATTACACACGTTCTCTGTGTGTGTGTGTGTGTGTGTGTGTGTGTGTGTGTGTGTGTGTGTGTGTGTGTGGGGGGGGGGGGGGGGTTAAAATTCGTTTAGATTTAGGATTAGCTGCCCCTTGATGTGTGTTGTGACTTCTCAGTGGCCATTTGCCTGCATGGGTTTCACAATGTTACCTATGATGAGGATTTTGAAAGTCGCTTAAATGTCACTGAAAACTGCTTCTGCATTTTCTCACGGGCATTGCGGTCACAAATACCCCTTCCCAAGTTTCACGTTATCTATAAACTCCACCAATCAGGATTAGGCCATTGTTGTAAACAAATCATTTTGCGGTTGTAGTGTTAGGCTTACTTAAATAAAAACCTAGATGAAAACTAAATACATATAATTTAAGGTGGATGGTCTGGTGAGTGAGTGGGATGTTTTGCTAAATAAATTGAACCACCAATCTCCCTGAACTGTTAAAAAGATGATGCTTTGTTGAGATATTCCACCACATTATTTTATTGTTTCTAATTCCAATAATTCCCAGTTTGCGTCCACCATCTTGTCACAAACATTGTACGCTCGCTGTTTCCGCATGTGTTCAGAGTACTGCGAGAGTACGATTTTAGTACACATGGAGTTCGTTGACAACTGACGTCCGAGCTGTTTGACAACCTTCAGTATGTAATTGAAGTGTATTCCTCTCTTATGATACCTGCACAGTTTGCACAGGCACTCATGGGATAACCGTAGACTGCAGTAACGGGGGTGCCGGTTTGATTCCTGTCTGTAAATTTGGGAGCCGTCTCTGCAAGATGTCGGGCGGCAGAAGTGTGTGCCTGCCGCGAGGAGACTTTGCGCCACTTCCTATTGGTTCTCTTGCCAGCTGTAGTAGTTCCTAAGTGTTTGTTTGGTTTACGTTTTTTGCAGCAGCGCGTTGTCCCCCAGTCGTATGCCGCGGTTTGTTCCCCCTGCCTCGGTTTCACATCCCCTACTGAGTTCCCGTAATCTCACATGCCGTCGGAGACGAGAGGCTCGTGCGAGCGAGAGCGGTTTAAAGGCCCGCTTTTCCATTGGTTTCCTTTTAACCTTTTAAAAGCACAGTCTGGACCGAAAAACGCGGGTTTACGCGACTCTTCACTCATGTTGCATGTGATTGGGTATATTTTATTGAAAACATTTTTATGAAAACACAAAAAGGTTTGTGCGCTAATAATTGTGCGCAGATAGCAGGAGTTTTGCGCTGCTAACTAGTTGTAGCTCCGTTCGTGAAATGCTGTCCCAGTTCGAGGGTTTGGAAGTAGCAAGGCAAAAGCACTTAAATATTTAATGGCCCCTTAGGTGTCCGGGCAGCATTTGAAGTGCGAGGAAGACAGGGCCTGGGCTTGTCTGCTCCGTTGTTTGGGAGGGGTTATTGAGGAACAGATGTTATTTCTCCAGCGTCATTAACCCCCTGCAGCATGCAGTGGAAATCTGTTGTTCATTCATAAATGAGGTTTATGGTGCACGTATGGTTCGTTGATTTCATGGGCAGTAGTGTCAACGCTCTCAAAAGCTGTGTTTGTCGTTCACCCCCCCCCCCATTTCCTCTTTTTGTATTCATTCTGTTTTCTCTATAAAAATAGCCTTTTTAAAATAAAATAAAAAATGAAGTGATGAAAGGATTGGTGTTTGATGATGATGATGATGATTACAATTATGGAATGCAAAACTGGAGTCATTGTCAACGTAAAAATTGCAATTACATGTTTTCCCTGCTACGGGAGAACATTTTATATAAACGTAAATTCAACGGATCTATTTGCATGATTTCCGGCTCTTTAAAAATGTAAACGCCACTTTCAGAGGGGATTGATGCCAGGCTTTTTCCAGCTGTTGGTGATCTTTGACATTTCAGCGTCGGAGAACGCACTGCGGTTCAATAATGCATTATTGGCGTGACTGTTTTGACAGTGATAACCAGCTTGACCTCGCTGGCTAAGCGATAACAAGGTGCGCTGGCGCTGCCACGTTTTCGAAAGCGCATTCAGGAACTAACTGCGTTTCTCACTTCTCTCGCTGCTAGCAGAGGAAATGAGCTGTGTTTGCACACTGACCTGTTGAAATGTCAGTATAACCTATAGGCATGCATCGCTGTTCCCTGGATTTCCGGAATCGGTTTTGTTGCATTCCGCCGTTCCGTCCACGTTCTCCTCCTCCTCCTCCCAATTGGTCGGGCCCCAGCAGTGGGGGGTACTACGCTCTGAACCTAGTGGACATAGGTGTGAATCCTGAGAGCTCTTCTGCCACTTGTTAAGGTTAGGGTTAGGGTTACCTGGGGTCCTTGGTTTGGTTATATTAATAAAAATAAAAATAATCTATATAGACCTGAATGGATTACGCAGGGTGGTCCTGTTGTAATTTGCCTTGGATAAGAAAGTCATCGAGGGAAATAGTTGGTGTGGCATTGTAATTACTAAACAAAAACTATAGCTTTTGAGTTGAAATGCATGACATTTTATAGCATAAAGAGGTATTTAAATAAGAAAAAGACCTGCAGATATGTTGTATGTTTATTTTTTTGTTAAGCGTCTCCTTTGAGAATGTGTTGGTTGACTCTGTTTGAGTGTGCAGCTGTCGTTACTGACCTACAAATATCCTGTGCATTTGCTCGGGTGTTGCTTATCAGTGAAGGCCTTGTTGATTCACCAAAGCTAAATGCCCTGTTAATTAATGTGCAATAAACTGGCTGTGTCTGTGAGCTGTGAGTATCGCGCTGGCTAGGAATTCGGAGTTCGAATTGGGTTTTATGGGAACGGCAGCTCGGGATAGCGTTCACCTGGTTTACGTGCCATTGAAGAATGACCCCTTCTGATTGGTAGGATTTGGGATGCGGCGTTTTGGGAATCTTCAGGGGGGAAAATTTCCGTGGGAATTAACTGGTTATGAATTTGTATTTGCATTCTTCTTTTGTTAGCATTCTTCAAATAAACAAAATAAATGTTGAATAAAACAGTTCTTCCCCACTTTCGTGTGTGTGTGTGTGTGTGTGTATACTTGGATCTAGTTTTTAATAAGAATATTAGCTAAACTTAGCATGCTTAGATAGGGTTTTTGTACTTGATGGGAAAAAATTATTCCTGTATTTAATTTAAAAGTTGAAATAAAGTTGTATATAATTATAAACATAATTTTAAAATATTTAGTTTGCTACAGTTCAACTGAAATATAGAACAAATATTATCACCACAGTAATATTCATCAAATTTACCTGGTCTTACTGGCCCTGCAGATGGTTAGCATAACAGAGGCAGAACATGAATGAAGTTCTTTCATAAAAATATATTTTTTTTTACTTTTCACTATACATGGACAACATATTGGACATAAACTACTTAAATGACGTGATGTAAAAAAAAAAAATGAAAAGAATTATACCAAATCAAAGAAAAACAAACAATTCTCCACATTCCTGGGCTAAAGTTTCCATGGCAAGTTTCCATGGATAGTTTCCGGAAGTTTTCCGGCCCTCTGCAGCCCTATAATTAAAGGGATAATTAAAGCGTAGATTTATTTTTGACATGTCTCGAGCCACTTCCTGGTTAACCTGAGCCTTCTATATAAAACATGTTTAGGCCAATCTCATGGATGCAGTCTTTCACCTAGCATATTCTGTGTTTCTGTGGGTTCTCAGGTCACTAAGCAAAACCCAGGGATTCATTTCAAGTAGGTAAATAAATCAATAGATTTTAAAAAGACAAATGGAAAAGGAACTGAATGTTGTAACGATATAATCACGGCCGGTTTTTGGTTGAAGCGTCGCTGGAATTAAAGCATTAAAATATAATGTGCGGTCTGTGATGTCGTCGGAGTGAATTGGTACCAATTTGAAACTTGAGTCGCATCTCTTTTTTCTTGACTTTTTAAAAAAAAATTTTCATCGCTTCCTCCTGAATATTTAGCTGAACAAACGGGCTGAAATGTCAGGTGGACTGCTTTAAGGTTTTCTCAGACACTGTAGAGGTGCGTTTGTTGGGGAGGTATAAAAGATAGGTGGTGTTGAATTGTTTTAGTGATTGATCTGTAAGCAGTTGGATGAAGATCGGTTTCGTTTTAGGACAAAACTGTCCTGTCCTCCCCACTGTCTTAGATGAAATATGTTGATGTGTTATATGTGTGTGTTAAAGGGGAAAAAAACAACAACCTTTGGCTATTCAGTTTCCTCACCCTTAAATTACTGATAGGGCCCCGGGACCCCTCAGCTTCTGATATAATTACAACTGAGAAGATATTTAATTAGCCAATTTGGAGGATCTTATACGCAAATATCTGTCCGATATTCTTTGGCCAAAATAAGAGTCAATGTGTAACTACTCTTCCCCCCTTTCCGTTTGGTATGGCTCGCTCCCCCCCCCCCTTTCCGTTTGGTACGGATCGCTCCCCCCCCCCCTTTCCGTTTGGTACGGATCGCC
>JAOVYW010003163.1:0-14327 GCA_025775045.1 Hiodon tergisus | reverse complement strand
TATACAAGCATCAGGCCAAACAAATGTCAGACACATTTGTTTTTGGGGATCATCCTCCAGGACTCCAGGAAGTAGAAATGCCTGTTGCGTTTGTGTTTGCTGTAGGTTCTATACAGGCAGAAATGGGAGGAGACCAAAGACAAGTACTTACTGCCCCCGGATTCCCCGGAGCTTGTGCAAGCTGTCAAGAATGCTGCAAACTACAGCAAGGTACTGCGTCATTTTACTGTGAAAAAAAACCCATGTGGCATTTAAAAGTCCAGAAAAATGTCTCTGATTTCAGGTTAGTAAGCGCTCAATCGGTAGGCACAAACTCTCTGTATTATTGGAGCAGTTTATATGAACATACCAAAGCACTATACTACATGAGGTAATACACACTTGCAATCGATTCCGTCTTTGTCTCCACCTATCAGAAACTGTACACAGAGGCTTGGAACGAGGACAAGACCATGTACTTTCCTTACAGCGACAGTCCGGAACTTCGCAGGGTTGCCAAAGCCCAGGAAGTGCTCAGTGACGTGAGTTCCTCTTCTCTTCGCCCCGTTAGAACCGCACTGCAAAAACACAACATTTTCTCAGTGTTTCATGCCGCAATATTATTATAATAAGCCAAAGACGGGTCGCTGGGAAGCCGTTACCCTTTTTTTTCTCCGTACAGATTCATTACAAGAAGGGGCATGATGAACGCAAGGCCAAGTACACCTCGCTGGCCAATTCGCCGGACATGGACCTGGCCAAGAAAGTGTTCACACAGCGCAGCAATGTGAGTGCGCCACTTAACACGTGCACCGATCTGAGACATGTGCCCTGCTAAACTACATTTATTTTTATTTTAAAAAATGTAATAAATTAAAATACATATCCATCGGCAAGGCACTTGGCGGCTTGGAGTGCAAAGGGGCAGTTGCCAGGACAACGGCAGACCATTCTGGTCCGTCCTCTTTCAGCAGAATGCGGGTTCTCCCTGACTCAGACATATTGCTTTCACTGCACTGCTGTAACAGTGCGATAACATAATTCTTGCTGCCACGTCACATCGCCGTCCGGATACATTGTGTTCTTTAAACAACAAAAAAAATCCACAACTTGTTAGAACCCTGGGCATATCACATTGGCACATAACACTCTTCATCTAATCTCTCAGACCCTCAACTGCCCCTTTCTGCCAATCATGCGAAAGAGCAGTCTTCTGGCCTCTGGGTCTGAATGTAAATACATTTTATATGATGTTTCATCAATACCTGTGGTCTTTTGCAGCTCAAGTACCATGAGGACTATAACAAGAACGTTAAGGGCAAGTGGTGCCAGACACCTTACTTTGACGTAGCCATTGCTAAGATGGCAATGGACAACATCAGCTCTGTAAGTGGAATCCAGGCCAAAGATAAGATATAATTACGTCTATGGTTTTTGAGGCCGTCGTAATCTCCTGACACTGTAGAATGATCCCCTTTGGACTATAGTCATGTAACTGCACTGTGGTTTCCTTTGTCAGGATCAACCATAATCTCCCAACTGTTTAAAGGAGAATGTTAGTGGTGATACATTAGACCCTTTCATAAAAAGTTCCATCTGTACAGGGGAAACTACAGAGTAACAGGCCTGTGCAGCACATGCTTGTCCGCTAGGAATTTTTTCAAGTCTTGTGTCTCTTTATAATACAATCCTTTCTACTCCCAGAAAAAGTATACCGCTGGCTATGAAGATATGAAAGACCAAATTTACTACATGCAGACAGAGACCCCAGAATACGATTCCCACAAGAAGGCGGGGCTCGCAGCGAGTGCGGTGAGTATTCTGGTGCTCAGGAACGCTTGGGTGTGTATGACAGACAGGACGATGTGTCGAGAGAGGAGCACGGGGTGTTTTTATAGATAAAGCTAGTCTCATAGCGCCGGGACACCGCTGGCTTGACCTTTGTCAGTTAACAGCTGGGCTCTTTTGTCAGGCCGAGAGTGAGACTACCGTAGACCGTGCGGTCGACCTTGGGTCTCTATAGTTGGGTGCTGGTTCCGCCCTATAATATCAATCATTTGAAAATATTTGACATACTGACTGTCAAGGTGGACAAGAGGAAGGCATACAAATAATTTGTGAATATAATCAATAATTATGCATATGCAGTTTGATTCACTAACAAGACCTGAACTGAGCCAAGCTTCAAAAAGACTAAACATTCTCCATCTCACTACTCCATGTGGCTGCAGATTGGTGTTCAAGGGCGGCTCAGCCCGTTATTTATTTTTCTTAATTCCTCAACGTCATTAGCAGCATCATTGTCATCATGTGTGCCTGAGAAAGCAAATAACGTTAGCTTTTATACACAGGGTTGGGCTAAGGCTCAGAGTTGGGACAGGGTTACGGGTTATTGAGTCACAGACGCGAGTTCCACCTTAGTCACCATGAAACCAACCTTACATGATAACTGATCACGGACGACTTTAGACAGTAACGTGGTAACCAGTGGCTCCGTTTCCGTTCTCTTTCTCAGGTTAAATACAAGGAGGACTACGAGAAGAACAAAGCCGTGTCCGATTATAACATCCTCCCAGCTACAGACAATCCAGTCCTGAGACAGCTGAGATACGCTGGGACCATTCTGAGTGATGTACGTGTATTTTCCCACCGTCTGCGGCATTAGTCCAGGGGGACAAAATAGACCATGTATTCATATATTTCAGTTACAGTCATCCTTAAAAGTAATGTTGTTTTAGTTTCTGTAGCCGTCTCAAAAGAAACTGAATACAGTTTTACAGTCAATTTGATTAAAATGTTATTGTTCGCCCCGTTTTGATGTCTGTTTCCCATAAATTCCATTTCGACAATCAAATTTCACAATATACATTTTCAAAACATTATTGCCAAATCCCTAATGATTATGTATTATTGTCAAGGGTCTAAAAGATGGTCCAGTGGTCGTATTATTGTCAAGGCTCTAAGAGATGTTGTTCTGGATGTGAATCTATCCAGTGCTATGTTATTTAATCAAGGGCTTCATTATATATATGTGTTAATATTGATTTAGAATTTATTCTGGGGGGTGGTTCCAACTTTTCCGCAAAACATACGATTAAGTTCACATGCTTGTTTTTTTTACACTAAATAAACTGTGATGATCTTCTTTCCGTCTTTGTAGAAAGTGTACAAAGCCAACTACGAGAAGGCAAGGGGATCAAGCATTAACTACTGTGACACCCCCAAGTTCAAGATGGACAGCGTGATGAAGAAGTTCAGTGATGTGAGTACGCAGAAAACCGCAACACGCTGATGGACAAGTGAATGGGTTTTAACTGAGCGAATACCCTTTTTCCTCCATAGGCGCGTTATAAGGAGAAATATGAGAATGAGGAGAAGGGACATTGCATCGGAAGCTATGAGGACCTCTACACAATTCATTGCCAAAAGATGGAGGAGATGAAGGGAGATGTAAGTCGCTTTATAAGGTTCATGACATCATGAAGCATGGTACGTTCCCAAAAACAGTGCAACTTCGCTCAATTTAATTGAAAACTGCAGGGGACCGATTTGGTTAATCGTAGCATTCGGAAATGTGAACCTCTCTCACTTCACCAATGCCTCAAAAGGTTTTGTTTGGGCATCATCTTAATATATCACCTTTTCAACACAATACCCTTTCTGGGTCGTTTAAGCTCTATAATATAATTAGCTGATAATTTAATATTTTTTTAAATAACTGAATTTTTGTTTAGAAAGAAGTTATAAATATAGGCATACACAAAATATTACACCTTGAAGTCCATACAATAAACCATAAAACACACTTTACATTTACATTTGAAATTTCTCCTGTTTTTACTCCTCTCTTTTTCAGAAAAATTATAAAGCTGACTATGAAGACACCAAAACGAGATGCTTCTTCCTGCAGACCATTACCCCAGAATACGAAGCCATGAAGAAGCTACACCAGTGCAGTGATGTAGGTATTACTCTATCACTGAAGGTCCGCAGTAGTGGAGCTCTGCCGCCCTAGGTTTGAGTCGAAGAGCGGAACTGTGGCTCCGTCGGTAAAGGCGCTTGTCTGAGCCTCAGGTCATTGGTGTGATTCTGACCAGGAGAGCACAGCGGCGGGGCACAATTGGCATAGCGCCACCTGGGGGAGGGATTAAATTGGACTTCTCTCCAACCATCTTTTTGGGCGTACCGTCGAGTGATACATGCCTCTCCACCGATCAGCGTTGGACCTCTCACGCGGGCTGTGTAGCCAGCAGTGTGGAAAAGAGATGGGTAGGACCGGTGGAGACTACTCGTAATTCCTCACCCTGCTCCGCATGTGGTGGTTGTCATGGCAATGACCCAAGATGCATTAGCACAACTGCCGGCTCCAAATTGCGGGTTATTTGAGGATAATAACTAAAATCACTACAATGACTAGGTGCTTCGCCTGTCTTGACAACGGATCTCTGGAAATTGGGATAAGGTATGCCTCACGTGACTTTTTTGAATGAGTACCACATTGTGCTTTTTTTTGCAGAAAGTGTACAAGCAAAATCCTGACACACTGAAGTTCACTCAAGTGACGGACTCCCCAGTACAAGTGCAAGCCGTCATAAATGCCAAACAGCTAAGTGATGTACGTGTCAGGAGGAAGACTGGCCAATGTTATTTCCTCAAAGCCATGAATGGAACAGGGAGTCTCCCTGTTTTGTGCTGGTTCTCCATGGCATCCTTCAGCCTTCTTGTGGGTGCCATGGAAACCAAAGCTTTAAAAAAAAAAAAAAGCCGTTGAGATATTATTAGAGGCTTGTGGTCTTTTTTCTAAAAATAAACAGCCTTGAATGGGGGAGAGTCTACAAATCTGGAAGGCATCCGGAACTGAATTTTAAACATAGCCATTAGTGCCATCTAGCGGAAATAAAATAAACCGCCGTTCTCTTTGAAGCACCAACCTTTTTCTGTGTAGATGAATTACTCAAAGTGGAACAATTACCTCTATTCCCTTTCATGCTGAACCCTGTTTGTTTGTTTTGTTTTTCCAGCTCAATTACAAGGCAAAATACGAGCAAGAGAAGTTCAAGTGTTACGTACCTCCCGATTCTCCCTTCTTCATTCAGTCTAGAGTCAATGCCTACAACCTAAGCGATGTAAGCAAAGCACCCTTTTGTTAATAATATAAAGAAAAATATTAAAACTAAAATGTATGATGGTTGTCCCATCCACAGTTACATTAAACCATTCTTTTACATGCATTTTGGCATTTTAATATGTATATAGATGTAATACATCTGTTCCTAGAATTGTTACAAGTACGAGTGGGAGAAGAACAAAGCAAAGAAGTTTGAGGTCAAGTCTGATTCTATTCCAATTCTTGCCGCACGTGCCCACACCAACATTATTAGTGACGTAAGTATGTTCTGTGATGTAATGTACGTACGTCCAGGGGTTGGCTTCCATGTAATAAATGCAATTTATAATAATGTAAACTTTTGGTGTATAAACGTAATTGAATACTTTTACAGAGTATTTTTTCCTAGATTTTAACACAAAATTGGTATTTCTGAATTGGTTTATTTATTCTTTTTTCAGGTTAAATACAAGAAAAACTATGAAAAGAACAAAGGACAGATGATTGGAGCCCTCAGTATTCAAGATGACCCAAAGATTTTGCATTCTGTCCATGTCGCCAAAATCCAGAGTGATGTACGTTACACATTTTTAGCCCTGATAAGTATGAACACTAAACGGATAAATCAGAAAATAGATTCATCTTGCCTTAAAAACAGTGGCTTATATTTAATAGTCCTGTTCCGTCTCCTCCCGTTATAAATTCTTTGTTAGCGGTCATTTCTGAGTCAACACTTTAATACATTACAGCGCGAGTACAAGAAGGACTACGAGAACATGAAGACCAAATATCACGTTCCGCTGGACATGATGCCGGTTGCACAGGCAAAAAAGTCACAGGCCATCGCTAGCAACACGGGCTACAGGAATATCATCCATCGCTACCTCCTCCCTAGCGACAGCATGGCCCTGGACCTGGCCAAGAAGGCCAACATCCTGCAGAGTGAAGTATGGAGGGCTTGTCCCGTGAATTCTCTCTTAGTACAAGGGGATGTTGTACTTTTTTAATACTCCCATTAACAAATATACATTGCATGTATAGAACTAAATAATTAGGGACAACTACATTGTGCATTATGTCAGTTCTGGGCAATTCATGTAAAACCAGTAAAACTAGCAGTAACTAAACAAGGATTTAACGTGTTTCTAAATATGGGTCAGAGCCATAAAAGCAGATTGACCCAGAAGAGCCATTCAGCTAAGGCTGGGACCAAATCAAGGTATCGGCAACCTGCTAAACCAGCGGTTCCTAACCTTTTTTGAGTCACTGACCCCATTGAAAATGGGATCCCAGGTTAAGAACCCCTGTGCTAAACCCTTAAAATAAATATATTTAATAGTTTTTGTAAGTATATTATTTATCCAACTCATGAAACGTATCAAATAAAGGTACATCAAGTTTGATTAGCAGGTTGCTAAATTTTTTATTTGGTCCCAGCCTTAAAGTTTACCTGTTTTCTCATATGTTACGTTACGCTGCGGAAACGGATGCATTCTCTAATGTGTCTGACTGGACAAATTAAGCATGGCATTTTTCCTGCTGCAGAACGAATACCGGTCTGATTACAACAGCTACACCAAGGGCACTCCCTGGGTGCCTTTCGGCTCCATGGATGTTGAGAAAGCCACGAAAGCTGGCCTGATCCTCAACGAGGTACGAGAACATGCTACAACACGCTCAAAAAAATCCCTTCTGAGAACATCAGCAGTTTCTTGTGTTAGATGTTTAATTAAATAATTCCTCCTCTATTCTGGCTGAAGTTTGACATGCAAAAACTTACTCCAGCGGTTTCCATTTGCTTTAGCCCCATTCTATAGGCATCCATTAATATTTGTGAAGCCCATTCAACTTTGTATTTCCATCTCGTGGTAGAAAAAGTACCGACAGCACCCAGACACCATCCCCTTTACTTCCATCGATGATCACCCCACCATGGTCCAGGCTAAGCTCAACCAGATCCAGAGAAGTGATGTAAGTCTTTGTGGGCAGTTGTCTTATACTAGCGGTAATGTATAAAATACATTTAATGACTCTGTCAAGGCAGCTGATGCAGTTTCTCAGCACCTCCTCAGACAAAGCAGCAGTAAATTTAGCTGAATAAATGCAAAAAATAAAAATTCTATATGTGAAGTAGCTTGATCTGTCACCATGGCAATTAATTGGTCTGTCTGTTACCGGCTTCATCTTTTCCACACAGCTGAACTACAAGAAAGGTCTTGGTGATATCCTGCATAAGTACTCCATGCCCCCAGATCTACCGGAGTTCATCCAGGCCAAATGTAATGCCCTGACCCTCAGCAAGGTAAGTCTGTCCTTTAAATCTGTACTCTATATATATATATAGTATAACAGTGCAAAAGTACATTATCTACAGTACACACAGGGCTGAAGGACTTACACTGGGAAGAAGCTACCAACCTGTAAAAATAAATGTAAAAATAAAAAAGCAAACAAAAGCCCGGACTTTGCAGTCTAACCAAAAACTTAACATCTGACTAGTTATCAAAATCACACACAGGTGTTTAGGTAAGGTCCTTGCCATGGGCTCATAGCCTTGTGATATTAATTAGCTAGAGGATTAGGGAAAAACTGCATCAAGCCAGATGTACAAATAGTTAAGGGAATTGCCCACAAAGACTGGCAGCTTTGATTGCTTTCAAAGAGGCGTCCACCTTTGTATTAACTCAAGGCGGTGAACCCTTAAGCCGCTTTTGCTGACATCTAACTCATTTCACCCATAAGAGTTGATTTGAGCATTCAAGTTTTGAATTATAATACTCCCTTTAAAAATGTGAATGTGCACAAATCATTTGCAGTTCAGTAGAAGGGTCACATTGCTGGGACGGGTGAGTTTTGCTTTTGCAAGGCACTGTATACATAGACACTGTTTGCATAAACACTCACACAAATATATCATGCCTCTTTCTCTTTCAGAAATATTATAAGCTTGGCTGGGAAGAAATTATTGCCAAGGGGTATGACCTCAAGACTGATGCAATACCCATTGTTTCTGCTAAGTCAGCCAGGCATGCTGCCAGTGATGTAAGTGTCTGCTGTGAACACCATCGTAAAGACATCCCTAACGCTGTCTTTAAGCTTGGCAAGTAGACAAGCAAGCCTGATATTACACCAGTGTGTAGTTCTGTACATTTAGAGCTGCATTTGAGCATTTGTCATGTCGTGGGCCAAGATTTAAAGCAGATGCACTATTTCTCTTCACTTTTTTCCCCAATGGTGCCTGAGATAATGATCAGCTACATTAGTATGAGGAATTTCTCTGGAATTAAACCTTTTGATGTATTGTGTACTATGCCAGTTCTTCTTTTAGACTAAGGCCGGTTAAATTCAAGCTGGCTCTTTGGCAAACAAATTAGTTTTTTCTTATTTCTATGTGCATTCAGTTCAGCATTGCTTTCATATTTCCCCTGCAGTATCAATACAAGAAAGACTACGAGAAGGCCAAAGGCCACCATCTGGGCTTCCGCAGTCTGCAGGATGACCCCTTGCTGGTTCACTACATGGAGGTGGCCAAAATGCAGAGCGAGAGGAACTACCAGAAGGACTACCACAAGTCCAAGCTGAAGTACCACACCCCTGTGGACATGCTCAGTGTGGTGCACGCCAAGCAGGCCACCGCTGCGACCACCAACACCGGCTACAAAAAGCTTCAGCATCGCTACACCCTCCTGCCTGACGCCATGCAACTGGAGCTGGCTCGCACCATGAACAGCAACATCAGCGACGTGAGTGCCAGTCCAATCTCAGCTCCCCGTAAATCTGCAGGTGTGGCGGCATCGCCTGGGCAGCGTCTGGCCTTTTAAACCTGTCGCATGTCTTGATGTCTTCTTTCCACCCTTTTAGAACAACTACAAATCGGATTACGAGAACTACGTGAAGGGAACCGGCTGGGTTCCCATCGGTTCCCTGGACGTGGAAAAAGCCAAGATGGCTGGGAGAGCCTTGGAAGAGAAAAGATATCGCCAGTCACCAGACAGCATCAAGTTCACTAGCATTACGGATTCCCCGGTCATGGTTCAGTCCAAGATCAATGCCCTGCAGCTAAGCGACGTGAGTCCTGGAAAGGAACACCGTTCCTTCACTCTATATGGACAATTATAATATAATAATACCATCACCACAGATCTCGATGAGCCACCGTGTATAGCCTGTATGTCTTTATATGTTAAAAATAGGTCTGGAAACAATCACCAAGTCAATGCAGGTTAAGGGCAAAATATAATTTACTGTTGGTTGTTTCTGGACTCCTGGTATACGTACTGTCTACTGTTTGTAATTTTTCGTATGACTGATTGAGATTGTTTGAGCGCATGCTTGGTCTTTCAGAGAGTTTACAAAGCCAGTGGAGAGAAGTTCCTGCATACCTACAATCTTCCCATTGATTCTCCAGAGCTGTTGCAGGCCAAGTACAACGCAATCAACTTCAGCTCGGTAGGTGCACGGATATATCCTAATCTCACCCAAATTTAGGAATAATATTAAATTTCAGCTATGAAAACAATTGCCCTGCATTTGAACGTATGTAACCATTCCAATTTTGTCATAATGCATTTAGTACCGTCAGCTTGCATTGCAGAAATGTTTTCACATCTTTTTTTCCCCATTTTGAAGAATTATTACACATACGCCCATAAACAAGATCTGCTGAAAGGTCATCAGATGAAAGAAGATGCCATAGCCATCACCGCTGCCAAGTCTTCTCGGGATATCGCCAGCGATGTACGTAAGATGCACTGACGTGTTTTAAGCTCACACAAAGGAATTTTTCATTTACTGAGGTCCCAACGTGGTGTTGTTACAGTACAAATACAAGCTGGCTCACGAGAAGGCCAAAGGCCACCATCTGGGCTTCCGCAGTCTGCAGGATGACCCCTTGCTGGTTCACTACATGGAGGTGGCCAAAATGCAGAGCGAGAGGAACTACCAGAAGGACTACCACAAGTCCAAGCTGAAGTACCACACCCCTGTGGACATGCTCAGTGTGGTGCACGCCAAGCAGGCCACCGCTGCGACCACCAACACCGGCTACAAACAGTTGCAGCATCGCTACACCCTCCTGCCTGACGCCATGCAACTGGAGCTGGCTCGCACCATGATGGAAATTCAGAGTGATGTAATTCTTTTAAGTCTTTTACTTAACATTATGATATTTTCTGGGGAACTTTATAACTGTACCAAAAAATACAAGGCCTTATTTTTCTTCTACGTTTTTGTTAATTATTCTGCTGAAGAATGCCTACAGGCTTGACTACAACAGCACATTAAAGGGCGCAAGCTGGGTCCCCATTGGCTCCCTGGATGTGGAAAAGGCCAAGGCAGCCAAACACGCCTTGGATGAGAAATCATACCGCCAGCACCCAAGTGCCCTCAAGTTCAGCAGTCTGATGGACTCCATGAACATGACCCTGGCCACAAGCAACACCAAGCAGCTAAACCACGTAGGGCTTATTTGATCGATTACTTATTTATTCTTTAAAAAAAAAAAAAAAAAAAAACTCATTATTCTAACTTTTTAAGAAATCACACTAGTTGGAGTATTTTGGGGTGGTTGAAATCCGTAGTCATTTTTAAGCATTTGCGGTATTCGAAATTCAGTTGTTGTAGTTCAGCTGAGTACAGGCTGATTATCTGTTTTTAGGTACGGAAGCCAGGTTTAACCAGTCAAGTTATTTCATCATTAATAGTGAATCAAACAACCAAAGTGTTGCAGGGTCTATATAAACACTACAGGTCTGTTAAAGTTAAGTAGCTTTGAAATTGAAACAGGAAAATAAATAAAAACGTTTGCAGAGGAAAATTACATTATTAGCAGATATCAATATGGATGTGTGTTGCGCTTAGGGTGGAATATAATTAGGGTGATCGATGTGGGGGTTTGTTGTACTTCATAATTCAAAGTCTCTTCTTTATTTGCCCCTCTAGGCTGCATACAAAGCCTCCGGTGAAAAATTCAAGCACACCTACATCCTGCCTGCAGACAGCCCAGAATTCATCCAAGCCAAATTCAATGCCATCAGCTTGAGTGAGGTCAGTGGACCTACACAGAGCATGAAAACAGAAAATGTCATTTAAACGTGACTACAGTGGAAGATTACTTTTTCCTGTGCTTAGCCGTCTCATCTTTTTATATCAAAGCACACATTTTCGTACTGTAGAAGTATGCTATTTATGCTTTGATCTGGCTCCTTACAGATTCAATACAAACAAAAATGGCTGGAGGACATTGGTAAAGGATATGACATGAGGACAGATGCTATTCCCTTTGTTGCTGCGAAGCAGGGAAGACACATTGCCAGCAACGTGAGTCCCGAGAGGCTTGGTAATCCCCAGTAGATCTGGTTGCTGTATTTTACACATTTGGTTTAATGGACTGTCCTTAATGTGCTACGGTAAACAAAAGGCCACTTTTCTGCCTCATTAATGTTGAATTTTTCCATCATGAAAAAAGATTTAGGAAATAAACGTTCAACAAATATTTGTAATAAAGCTCTGTTACGATGATCTTGATGATCAACTCATAGAAGCTAGGAAAACCTTCTTTTGCTCAGTGCAATATAAAAACAATCATAAGGCCGATTTTGTTGACATCACTTGTGTATTCCCCTGCAGTATCAATACAAGAAAGACTACGAGAAGGCCAAAGGCCACCATCTGGGTTTCCGCAGTCTGCAGGATGACCCCTTGCTGGTTCACTACATGGAGGTGGCCAAAATGCAGAGCGAGAGGAACTACCAGAAGGACTACCACAAGTCCAAGCTGAAGTACCACACCCCTGTGGACATGCTCAGTGTGGTGCACGCCAAGCAGGCCACCGCTGCGACCACCAACACCGGCTACAAACAGTTGCAGCATCGTTATACCCTCCTGTCTGACGCCATGCAACTGGAATTGGCTCGCACCATGAACAGCAATGTCAGCGACGTGAGTTCTTATCTCCGTTCCTCCTAAATCTGCAAGCCTTGGATGTGCGTCTTCTGTTTCATAGAAAACAAAGCCAGTCCTTAGTAGAATATTTCAAACAAACATATGCCTTTGGGAGTTTCTAAATATCATGTAAACTGAGGATAATGTTTGTGGTGGTGTTCACCTTTTTCCACATATTTGGTGTTTCTGAAGCAGGGAAACGCTTTTGAGATCATACGCCAATCATAACTTCAGCAAAAAATAATTTATTACATGCATCCCATTTAATCTGCAGTACGAATACAAGATTGACTACAACAATTCCATGAAAGGCGTTGGATGGGTACCGATAGGGTCTTTAGCTGTGGAGACCGCAAGGGTCGGTTCTGAGATACAGAGTGACAGTAGGTACCGAACGCACCCCTCCCGGTTCCAGTTCAAAAAACTGATGGACTCCATGGATTTGGTTCTTGCCAATGCCAACAATCAGATCATGAATCAGGTACACCGTGGCGTATTTACATGCTTCAGAACAATTGTCTCTGCTATTAAGATTGTTGGTTTGGTTCATTTTCTTACTTGTTGCCTGTTCGGTTGCAGAAAGCATACACTGACGCTTGGAATAAAGACAAGCTGAAGGTTCACATCATGCCTGACAGTCCTGAATTGATTCAGGCCAAGATCAATCAGATTAACATGAGTGAGGTAAGACCTACAAACTATACAATAAGTACCCCTACTTATAGTTCAAACCATTCCACCAACGCTTGATCACCTAGATGCCTTGACCAGTTTTTTAAATCATCATAATTTCCAGCCATCGTCTATATAGAGTCCACTTAAACAACAGACCTTGTGTTATTAGTAACATAATCATAGCTGTTCAATGCAGATACATGGCCTAAGTGTGATTTGTGTTACATTTACAGAAACTCTACAAAGCGGGCATTGAGGAGATGAGGAAGAAAGGGTACGACCTGAGAACAGATGCCATATCAGTGAAGGCTGCAAAATCCTCCAGGGATAATGCCAGTGCTGTAAGTGAACTTGGCTAAAGTTTCAGCTATAAACTTTTCCCTCAGTGATTTCCCTACAAGTTATTGTTACCATGCCAGATTGGTTGCAGTGACATACCATTTTGCACCATTGCAGTACAAGTACAAGCTGGCTTACGAGAAGACAAAAGGCCACCATCTGGGCTTCCGCAGCCTGCAGGATGACCCCTTGCTGGTTCACTACATGGAGGTGGCCAAAATGCAGAGCAACAAAAACTACACAAAGGACTACCACAAGTCCAAGCTGAAGTACTACACCCCTGTGGACATGCTGAGTGTCATGCAGGCCAAGCAGGCCACGGCTGCAACCACCAACATTGGCTACAAACAGCTACATCACCGTTATATACTCCTGGCTGATTCGGTGAACCTGGAACTGGCTCGCAATATGAACAGCCTCGTCAGTGACGTGAGGAACACCTTTATTTGTCTGCTGCAGCGTTGCTCAATTACTCTGATTAGTGAAACGACGGAGTACAGCCACATCTACATTTACACGTTTCTCATTTTATCTGCAGTACGAATACAAGAGTGACTACAACAATTCCATGAAAGGAGTTGGGTGGGTACCCATAGGTTCGTTAGCAGTGGAGACAGCAAGGATCGGTTCTGAGATACAGAGTGACAGTAGGTACCGAACGCATCCTTCTAAGTTCCAGTTCAAAAAACTGATGGACTCCATGGATTTGGTTCTTGCCACTGCCAACAATCAGATCATGAATCAGGTAAACTTGGCGTATTTACATGTTTTAGAAAAGGAAAAAAAACGAATTTATGTCTCATTTATGTTTGGTTTTTTTTGCCTGTTCTGTTCAGAAAGCATACACTGACGCTTGGAATAAAGACAAGCTGAAGGTTCACATCTTGCCTGACAGTCCTGAGTTGATTCAGGCCAAGATCAATCAGATTAACATGAGTGAGGTAAGACCAACAAACAAGAATTATATTCCAACAGCATAACCACCATAACAGTAAATTATTGTAATTACAATAACATTGACATATTAGCAAATATATATTTACTGGTTATTCTGACAGTATTGTCTTGATTTTAAATTTTTTTAGAAGGTCTATAAAGCTGGTATGGAGGAAATGAAGAAGAAAGGTCACAGCCTCAAAATCGACGCTATAGCAGTCCAAGCTGCAAAGGCCTCCACATTCATTGCTAGTGATGTAAGTAACATAATTTTTGACAACGGGCAGGCAGCCCCACCTGCACCTCTCAGGACTCCTCCAGTTGTACAGCGACTTCAGAGGGCTAGACA
>JAOVYW010003162.1:4185-14328 GCA_025775045.1 Hiodon tergisus | reverse complement strand
TATATATATATATATATATATATATATATATATATATATTCATTAATTTAAAATGAAGATGAATAATCATTCTAAAATGAGTTATTTAAGTAGCTATGCATCTTATATGAACCACAGTCAAGTTATAACAAACTATAAAGCAGAATGCATACTGTTGTATCATCACTGTTTCTTTTTGCCCCACTGTGAAAACCATATATTCATCTGCTCAGGTGTTTTGTCGACTGCATGAAGGGGTTCCTCAACCATCAAGCTTCTGCTTTATCATCCCTGACACAACCACAGTAGACCGCTCAATTACATTCTGAAAACCAATGTCTCCCTTCACAATCCACCTATATTTCCTGTTTCTTGTGTGATTGCAGAAAAAAACGTGACTATAGAGTCCATTAGGGCTTTGGACAAAGAGATTGACTCTTGTTACTGTTTCTGACAACCTGGTTAGCTGGGGACTGCTTTTTTATTGTGAATGTTTTAGTTTTGCCTATTAGTTTCACCATATACATGCAGTAAGTGTAAAGGCGTAACTTCAATTGAAAGTAAATACAAATAAATATTCAATTAAGATTTTAATACCCTGAGTTCAACAGGCGGGAAGCAATAAGAATGTTTTGGTTTTTTCCAATCATGCATCGTACATTTCCAGCCAAACTTACTTTGCGTGGGTAATAAATTATTTTTCTGCCAGTGCTACAAGAAAGTATACCTAACCTGGATGGGAAAATTTAAAGTTGAATTATATATGGCCCTTATATGGTTTCACATGCTTCCCTGGTGCTCTTTTGTATTCATGGCCTGATATTTCTCTAAAAAACATTTTCATACAAACATATTTGATATTTAATAATCACACTTTGATTTAATTTAATTTCACCTCGAACATAGAAAAGAGCCATGCAGGGATGGAGAAGATGGTAACACCATAGATTACTATGGTAGTTTGGAAGTATTAGAGGAGATTAACATATAACACCGCAGAATTTCCAGTAAGGGGAAAAAAATTTATGTTAGCACGGTGGGAATTGTGTAACAGAACTTTCCACAGTCGGGCAGGTAATTCAATGTTAATTTTGTTTGAGAGTTTTAAGTTAAACTAATGTAATGAACAAATCTAAACATAGAACCGGATAATTGATTCAGCTCTATGCCCCTTTGGTCCTGGAAAAACACCCATACTTGGGCTGATGGACAGCCAAGATGGCGGGGGGCAATGCCCAACCTAAGGATGTCGTTTTGCACCTGACTGTGGTCGCACTAATGGGACCACACTCACTATATTAGTTTTGGTTAAGTTCTTGGTTCGGTTCTCTTGGTATTATTTGAAAATGCCAAATATAAGGCGTATCCCCCATTCTCATTGTCTCTGACCGCTCACAGACAGGGCATGCACTGGTGTGCCACAGTTCTAAATTAACACTGCGTGTATAAGCACATTAAACAGGAAATCACACTGTTAAAGGTTTTATAAATAAATGTAAATTACTGCAGATAAGTCAAGTATACTAACACACACAGCCATGGGCTATCATCAACTGTGGCACTGCCAGCACATTAACACATGTAGTTAAAATAGTAGAATATGTTGGAACTGAATAAGCTAAGTAGTGAAAGTATGACCTGCAAAAAACATGGAGTGAAATCCAGAAATTAAAGCTAGGATTGCATGTGTCAAGACAAAACTAAATCCTGACGTAAATAAGAAAAAATTAAAATGTGTTCATAAAAATACTTTTTTTGAGGGGGGGGGTGTTGTTTGATTGGATGGTCTTCCTCAGCAGTTAGTTCTACCCGAGAACTGCTGTTTGGATTTGATTCTTACGTGTACAACATGGTTGGTGCAGCTCAAATATTGATGAAATTATCGTATGAGGTTCTTAATTCTTTCAGAATTTTGGGAATATATAAATTTGAAGAACATCTGTTTGACACTAAAATTATTTTAAGTTTTAAAAAAAAACGTGCATTACTTTTGTAGGGTTTGGTTTTGGAGTAATTCATATTCAGCAGTTGGGTAATGTTTTGATAGTGTTGGGGACTGCCTCAGGAATGGGGTTGGTGGAGACTGGGCTAGAAAAAGCAGGAGTTGGGGATCGGGGTAGAAAATATGTGTGTAAGAGGTGGGATGGGAGGAGGCATGGGGGTGGAGGTTAGCTCTCACATGCATACACTTGAGAAATGTCTGATTTTACAGTTTCTATCGGATGTAAGCTATCAAGAGCTGAAGCAACGAGTCCTATGAAAAGAGACTTCAGGTTCCACAGAACAACACATCACTAAAATTCCGCCCTAATTGCATATGAAATAGAGATGACTTTGGGCCAGTTTTTCATGCACAACTGACGCTGGATTCATGAATTGTCTCACACACTCCCACATGATTTTGCCTTAACTTTCATTAACACACTATTAAATGTATGAAAATTTACTCCCAATAGCCATGCTAAGTACTTAATGAGATATAAAATAACATGATACTTTGCGGCCTGAAAAATTTCCTATGTCATGTTATAGCTTTTTTCTGTGATATTTAAATGTGTCTCCCCTAATTAAGGTAATTTCCTGTTGCGTGACTGCTTCAAAGCACTAAAATAAACTTGAATTTAAACAGGAAATGGCGGGGGGGTGAACATGACGATTTAATCGTCCAGCATTTCTGTTTTTACAGAGCTTTCATCTTTTGCCCTCCCCTTTTGACAGCAGTACATTCTTGACTATTATACAGAGAGAGTAGCTATGTAGGGTAAGTGTGAGTGACGGCTACTTCTGTCTCCCCTGCTGCACACACACAGGTTGTTGGGGGAAAGGAAAAATGCCTTCAACGTTTTGAATGACAACTGACAACCCTAGCACCAGCTAGTTTTTCAACACATCAGCCTCCAGTAGCTTTGTTGTCTTTAAAACAAGAGGAGTAGCAATGTTTTGGAACAGATCTGCCATGATGGTGCTTATTACCTTTCTATGGTAGATATGCAACCCAGTATTGTTGCTAACAGAGATCTACTAGCAGAGATCAATTTCTTGTGAATAATGAAATACCCACAATGGACTTTGAAGATTTTTTCAAAGTTTTAAAGTCAAATTTTACATCAGACAAGATATGAAGTTAAAGAAGTGTTTTTTATGTGCTCTGATAGTGTTAATAATAAGCAACTTGCACTCATTCAGGAATATTAGAATGAGCAGTTGTCTATTGACATAAAAAATAAGGCTAACACACAAACAGATTTTCAGAGGCCAATGAGAAGTCAATTGAGTTTGTTTTAATTGTTTTTTAAACAATGTTTAATTTAATTTAAATTTGTCATGCGAATTTTGCCTCAAAAAATATTCCAATTACATAGATAAGTAAATAGAAGGAATATGTCATTTTCATTTCTCTAACAGGAAGAAACCTGGGAGAAATATTGCCTTTCTCAAAGACCCTGTCATTAAGCTTGTGTTAAAAGTGATATTTGCAACTGTAAAGAAATAACAATAATATATATGCCAAATGGGGCGGACTATTTTACGTCATGTTACTAAATTGAAAATGAAAGCAAGACAGGGAGGTAGACATGGAGCCAGGGAATGAGAGAGTGACATGAGAGAGCAACGTGTTTTGATAACAGTACAGACTTTTATTTCTGAACTGGTAAAAAGGCTTGTGATTATAATACCTGCAGTGAGGTAGTAGATAATTACATTCATTTACATCAATTTTTGCGGCCCAAAATTCCTAGACATTTCAGCATACTAAAATTATGACTATTACCCAAATAACTAACCCAGAACAGAATGATCGGTGTTCACTAAAAAATCTTTAAAAAATTTTTTTAAAAAGGGACTCTTTTTTGCTCTCCTCTTCTCTATCCTACTATTCTGCAAATGTCAGTATGGTCTGGGAAAGACATATTTGCTTACTATATTTTCTTCCCATTATCTCTTGTGCTGTTTTTTCAATTATTTCCCCATCCTGGCTGTTGTGTCCTCTGTTCGGAGCTGCCAATCAGTTGGAGGGGACCAGATAAAGTAATGGAGTGAGACTGATGGGGTTAGCGCAGGAACCCTCCACCCACCCACCCCTCCTGACCTCTCCACACACACTCACCTGACAGTCTATCCCAGCTGAGTTCATAAACCTCAGGCTGACAGCTCTGTCCACCCTGGTATTGTTAGGGCTGTTATTTATATATTTTCGTCTGTCGAGGAGGGGGAGAGGAGCTTCCAAATTAACTGAATTATTGAATATAGCAGTTTGGCTTCACAAGAAAAAAATGGGTTTTACATTTATAGAAGATATTCCTCATTCATGTTCCTGGGGCCAGCTGAGCAGTCAAAGTGATGATGCGGTGTTATATCGCAGTATCACCACAGTGCAGCACACACCATAAGGCGGGGCTGAAAACGTAATCTAGGCTAAGCCTGCAATTGGACTCGGTTTCTTGTGTTTGGATCATGCAACAAAAAAACGCAAAGAATAGTTTTGCTGAGTGTCCTGAAATGATTATGTGTAGTAATTTACCTACAAGTAAAATTTACTAAATGGTGGCTGGCCTTACAGAGTCAGGCCTGTTATCACTGTTATCAAGACTGATTTTTCTATAAAGATTTTACTATTTGTATTCTATTCAGTTTTCCTCAGCAGATTTTTCTGATAAAAAAGACACCAGAAGAAAGACAATACATGAGCTATGTGTCCTCCGTGAGTATATAAGTGCACCTAGCATGTATCAAATGAATGCAATGCAGCCTATATTCTCCACAAAGGCATCTCACTATGGATTTCACATCAAGCACACACACTCACTAATCACACATTCACAAGTTTTATCAAAACATATCCTCAGACACAGCTTTCTAAAACCCGGAACACGTCCTTGTGGAACGCCGCCGCTTTTTGAAATTAAATTCCAGAGTTCCCTAACAGAATCTAATTATTTTCTCAGCAGGGCAACTTGCTGTCTTGACTTCACTGTCGCAACAATGCAAAGAATCTCTTTAGAAGTTAATCTTTCTTATTATTCTGGGGAAAACCCTGTGAGTACTTCACTTCAATTCAGCCTTAAAATCTTTACAGACACTTGTCTCAAAGTGAAAAACCATAGGGGGAATGCAGGAAACAACAGGAAAACAATTAATTTATCGAGAAAGAATCAGTGCAGTGAGAAGATATTTTCTTTCACTCTCATTTTAAAGAGGAACAGAATGAGCTTTTGTATGACATCTTTTGCAAACAAAGAAAAGGACTCGGCAACTAAATGAGGGAATTTTTTCTGAGGCATGCACCATTTTTTTTTTTACTTCTATGGCTTCACTGTCCTCCCATATGGAAAAATAAAGGTAGAAACTTTATCCTCTCCATACTATGTCAGCTTCATAACTCTTAACCAAGGTCATGTATAAAATATTAGTAAGGTTATAAAGTGTATAACAATAATATAAGACGTCTGAACAGTAAACTAAAATGTATGCATCAAAACATTATAACAATGACTCATGGATCTCCCCACTGACAGCCCGCTATCACTCACTATCAGCCCCAGGCTGTAGAAGGCAACAATATACTGAGTTGCCAGTCGTGTATGTCTTTCTTCCTTCGTGGGCTATGAAGCATTTTGTCCATGCCTTTCGAGTCTTTGAATAGCGGCAAAACTTTAGCTATTCCTGAGAATTATGGTCCTACTTACTCCCTTTTTTACATCCTGTAATTAATGATGAATGCTCTTTTTCCCAGGGATCTTTTTTCCACTATCTCTACCAATGCAAAAATAATGCAAAATAATACCAATGCATGGGTCAATGACTAGTTGGACGAATGTATGACATTGGATAAGTATCTGGCCGCTCTACACACCAGTATTGTTGTGCACAACTGGTAATATGGTAATTCTGGGACGTACTAAAGACCATGAAGGCCATAATCTCATAATCTTCTGCTAATCTCAGCATACTACCCTACTAGATCCCTATGATCCTCCACTGCCAGACACCAAGCAGTGCCTCCCCTTCAGATGCGTTCATCATCCGGGCAACTCTTCTCAGCACTCGCACCGACATGGTGGAACGCCCTTCCTGAGGAAATCAGACGGTGTGAGGTCTACACCATCTTCAAGAGGAAACTAAAAACGTATCTAGTCCAACAACACCTCACACTTCAGTCCTGGATGGATTCAAAATGTTTATAATGTGTTTCTTGTATACGTGCAGGCTTTCTTGCATATTACACAGGGTGCCTGTTTAATCTTTGTGTCGTGACAATGTAGCTAATTAATTTGGCTACAACATCTGCCAGCTCTTTGTGTGCAAGGCATTAAATTAACACCTCCATGCTTGAGAAAGGCCATACGGGTTTAAAAATTTTGGGAATTTTGTGTAGTGGCTGACATTATCAGTACTTGACTTGTGATCGTATTTTTAATACAGTACATAATACAGTACATAAAAATATCTGAATTTTTTTTTTATATCTGAATATAAAAAAGATTTAATTTAGCCTTTCTATAGAAGAAAGGCTAAACTTCTGTTCTGATCAACAGAAACACACTCCACAATGTCTAACTGAAAAAACAAATCTACAAACATTCCTAAATTAATAACAAAAATAAAACTAAAACAAAAAAAGGATGCTTTATATTTATCTCTTTTGCTATGCCACACCTAAATGATTTGTAGTGCAAACCATTGTCTTTTGAAGTCACGTAATTAGTTGAAAATAGACCACCTGCAATTAGTGATTGATATGATTTCAGGTTAAATACAGGTCACTGAGAAGTGCCGCGAAATGTTAGGAAAATGTATTAACAAAAACTACATCATGAAGACAAAAGAAATAGTCAAAGCAAACCCCATAATTAGGTTCTTCAAAAGCACCAATCAGGGGAAGATCATTTCTTAGGCATTGCATATCCCCGTGAGCGCATTAAAGTCCATTATGAACTAATGGGGAGAATATGGCACAACTGTCAATCTGTCTTGGACAGGCTGGCTGCAAAAACTGGGTATCCAGGCAAGAAGTCTGAGAGGCTATCATAGAAACTACAAAGAAGCTGCAGTCTTCCACGGCTGAGATGGGAGACACGGTGCATACGACTAAAATTACAATAGCCCTGGTGCTTACAAATCTGGGCTTCATGGGAGAGTGGTCAAATAAAAACCGTTGTTGGGGGGCATCAGTTCTCAGCTAGTCTGCCAGAAGGCATGCAGGAAACTCCAATGTTATTTTATATTGTGGAGTATTTTATTGTGTGTTGATCAGCGGCAAATAATCCACCTGCGAATAATCCTAGTGAAATCCATTTTTATTCCAAGTTGTAAAAAAAAAAAATGTTGTGTAACACAAAAAAATATTGGCAGGCATATTCTAGACAGGCAGAGCGGGTGGTAAGAAAAGCCCAGGTCCTTCTGATGTTAGTTTGGAGGAACAGTCAGGTATAAAAAAGCGTGAAGAAAAAATTTAAGTGTGTTGTCCATTGTCACTCATGACGGTAGTTCATGGAGGCCTAAGGACTGTGTTTGAAAGGCCCAGGGTTAGAGAACTGATAAGCTCGATAACATAAACATCATTTGGTGGGCTGGAAATGTCACTATGCAATTTAGCTGCTTAGTATAGGTTATTATCTAGAGTGGTTTATCATTAATAATCATTAACTGGTGTAGCTAGATACTTTTCAAAGAAATTCATATTATTTGCTTAAGATCTGAACTTGCAATCTAGTAATCACTTAATCCTATACTTTAAACAATGTGCCAACAACTGTACAGGCAGTCACAGATGATTGAAAGCAACCAAAAACTATTATTCAGTACAACAATCAACACAAAATCGCATCATAGATTGAAAAGATGATTTGGAAATGTATTAAGTATGCACATTCCGGTGTTTAAAGAACTCCCCCTACCCACATATTTATTTTGATTGGAAAAGTAATGTCTTATAATGAGGTCAAATAAATTATCATGAAACCAAACAATATAATTATTGTTTTTGAATAATAATTTAAAAATTACAATTAAATAATATTTAAAATTCCACAAATATGACAAAAAGAAGAAAAGAAAAACAAAGAGAAGTGAGGGTAAGGTTGCCATTCAAATTTGTAAAACTCACAGCCAGTCACACTTTCTTTTATATAGCATTGAATATGGCAATATAAGTGGAAGTCCAAAGTGTTGAAGTCTAGCACTTCACAGTCGGCACTAGACTAGCTGCCTTTCCCACGCCATGCAACAGCACGCCTCACCAGCCCTACATTATCAGCCAGATAGCTGATAATATATGTTAATTTATATTAATATGTGATAATTGTATGCTAATGCATACCCAGCTCCTGCAATTTATCTTGACACTTGTGACAGTGCATAACCAATATGGAGACCTTTCTGTATGAAATCCCTACGCAGTGAACTAGCGTGTTTTATTTTATTTTCAAAAAATGTTCCACTCCATAATCCTGCGCTTCGGTTACATTCATATATAATCTGAATTGAATTGGGTTTTTTTTTGTTTCCAATGGTGGTAATGCTAAATGTCTTAGACGTACACAGTTCATGTTTTGTACACCCAAGTTGCACAATGATGTTACTTGGTAACTTTATTTGGTTTTTTCCAAGTCTTTTAAAATATAAAATATTTAATAGTACTACAGTACCTACACTAGTAAGTTCTAGAGTACCTCAAAAGTTTGAGTACACTTGTTGGAAATTAGGTGTTTTTTTCATAATTGTTAGAAGTTTAAGGTCTAAATCCCATTTAAAACCTGTGGAGAGGCACCCTTCAAATCTGGAAGACCAGGAACAGTTTGCACAAGAGGAATGGGCCAAACTGCCAATACAGAGGTGCAGGAAGCTCATCGATGGCTATTGGAAGTGCATGATTGTAGTAATTTTGACCAAAGCATGTGCCAATAATCAAATACTTTTTAAAAAGAAAAACAGAGCCAGCCGATGGAAGGGGGAAGTAGGCTGAAGAATTCTAGAGTGTGTTTGGTTGTTCTGTTATTGAAAGTTTTAATAGCATTTATTATTTAAGTAAAAATGTGTGTGTGGTTTAAAATGCCAAATAAAAGGTGTTCAGACAAATAAGTCCAAAGTTTTGTAAGTGTCTTTTCTGTTTATTTTCTGATTTAAATGGATATATTAAGTCCTGGTTCTGTAATATTAACAGTGAAATAAAGAATCGGAGACCAATATTTCTGTCAATTTCTAAACTTATTTTTGGGGGAAATTGTGCACGAGTGCCAATATGTTTGACTGTGACTTGTTTCTGTAAATATAAGTTTCTGTAAAAACTTGAAAATGACATTCGGGAATTACAATCTTGTGATAGTAATCATGGACCCTCCCTGTTAACAACAATTGTTGACAAAAGGTTAATTATATAGCATGCTAGTCAGAGAACTCTAACAAAGACCCTTTAAAGCGTATCACTTTTATTTAGACTTTTAACTGAACTCCCCTTGCTTTAGGTGACCATTTCATTATATTTATATTGTAGCGACTGGAGAAAGCAGTCTTGTGTTTGTTGATTAATGACGTTCTGTTTAATTTCCTGTTCACACGGTTGGAGTGGTGGTGCTTCATAAAAGCTTTCTTCCCGGTGTCTTTATCCCGACACAGCTCGACACAATATTTACATTTTTATTTTTTTAAAGTTAATGCTAGTTATGTCAGAGTTTTCCTTCAGTCTTTGCTTTCTGTCAACTTCTAGCTTATCAATCATTCTATTAACATCTCACAGACCCATGTGCACTGTTTTCACTTTCGTTACCATTGGCCTGTACCTCCCCACTTGGTTTTCAGTTTGTTATATAATCCCAGCACTTTTCCTCAGTCTGGGCGAGTTATTGTTTTTGTTTTTTTGTTTTGGATGGTTCTGTTTTTCCGTTCCGGTTTTAGATTTCTGTAAAACTTAGTTAATAAAGATTATGTTTAGTCATTTGAGCTGCACTTGGGTTCATCTTTGCTTTGGTGCTCCAGCACCACGTGACAGAAGAACTCGCCAAAACAAAGAACCCAGCAGCTCCCATTTCTGCCGCCACGCCGTGACCAAGCTTTCAAGACCCCAAGTTTCCGGCTCTGCACGAGATTCCCCCAAGTTTCCGGCTCTGCACGAGATTCCCCCAAGTTTCCGGCTCTGCACGAGATTCCCCCAAGTTTCCGGCTCTG
>JAOVYW010003161.1:0-14331 GCA_025775045.1 Hiodon tergisus | reverse complement strand
CGTGATGGGGGATGCAGTGGGATTGAGGACAGGCGTGATGGGGGATGCAGTGGGATTGAGGACAGGCGTGATGAGGGATGCAGTGGGATTGAGGACAGGCATGATGGGGGATGCAGTGGGATTGAGGACAGGCGTGATGGGGGATGCAGTGGGATTGAGGACAGGCATGATGGGGGATGCAGTGGGATTGAGGACTGAATTTCAATTCTTTCCACTTTATGAGTGTCATTTTAAAATGCATACCAAATGCGAACAATTTGTTAGGGTTAGGATAAAAATATGATTGGGGGTTCTAGAGGTGCAAAGGCCTATTTTTCAATTGAAGTTTTTATACTTTCCAGATAAAAGTTCTTAAAGGGTCCACTCGATGACCTCCCCAGATCTCCATGGAAGTAGAGAGAACATTCTAGCGCAGAGGGGGTAAGTATATAGCAGGTATGTATTAGAATATGGATTAGTTCCAATATGTATGTAGGGGTATAGAGTGGTGGAGTTTTCTGTGTGCTGTGTGTATTTCCTTGGAACTATCAATAAATAAATTGATTAAATATGAACCTTAACATAAGTCTATAAATATATATATATATATATATATATATTTATAATATAAAATTCAGTGGTCAATTCATTTAAACTAAGTGCTGGAAATGGAAAGTGCTAAGTATAAAAGTGCTTGAGGATCAAAGTAATGAAGTGCTAAATCATAAAGTGCTATCAAATCCATGCAACACACTTTTAAAAGTAACCACTATAAATACATTTGATGTATAAAAAATACGTAAAATAAATAAGTAATATACTTGGAAACATGCACATATATAACCACCAAATGCAAAACAGCTATACAAGGAAAAAATGTGAAGTACCTATTTTTTATTTTGCCTCTTTGCCAGAATAAAGTCTGATTGTCGTTCTTGCTGTAATTAAACTGTTTTGTGCAAACAACGGAGCCTAAAATGACCCCTTTTCAGGGGCAAGCCTGGGTGTAATAGGATTCTGATGGGGGTGTTCTCAAGTTAACAGGGCACATATAGACTGAGAGGAACTCATCAGAGAGAATAAAACGACACACAAAGAGGTTGCCAGCCAAGCCTCCTCCCCTCATTGTTCCGTCATGGCCCTCTGATGGCCATTAGTAAAATGCCACTATCTGTGACTGACAGCTTATATCCATTTCTCTAACAGGTCCCAGCGGACGAACGAATCTAAACATCTGAGAAGTAATTGCTGGCTCAGTGTGTGATCCCCGACTCTCTGCCATGGCAACAGAGGAGAGAGGTAGAGGAGACGTGTCATGAAGACGGAGCCTTGTCACATTATCTGGAAGACAAGGTTGTGCATCAGTATACAGTGCGTTCGCATTGATGATGTGTTGTCGTCTGCGGACAATCACACTTTTTTTGATGGGGTGGGGGCACCGAGACGCTCCAAGCTCATGGGCTGATGTTTGAATGTGAAGGACTCAGATCCTACACCTTATGATTTACATTTTGCAAATGAGATTCCTTCTGAATAAAAAAGAAAATAATTCTTCCTGGTGACTGAACCACGTTCATGCAGGGAACTGATTCCTAGGTCTAAATCAGAACAGATGTGCAACATGATGATATCTTGCAGTGTTGAACTCCACCTTGATCTCACACAGTTTCTGATTATGAATGTCTATGACTGTGCCTGTTGAAATATGTTGAAACTATGCAGCAGGTCATCCCATGTAAAATCAATGCTGTCAGTGTTAATGTGGAATCAAGTGCTCACACATTGACCAATTTAAGCATTGAAAGTTTTGATTTAACATTATTGCTTTTGCTGTGAATTATGGAGGGGCAGGAGTAAGTGGGGGTGACTGATATGTCAAATGTGAGGCATTATGTAAAAATAAAAGAAAGATTTAAAAAGTGGGACTACTCTAAATATGCAATGCAGTGTGGACAACACTTCGGATAGAAAAATACATCTGGATGGTGGAAACAATACTAAGATAATTGAGAGCTGGCTATGCAATAACTCAGGTTCAAAACTTTACATAACATTTATGTCTTCATACCAGCTTAATAACACTTATAATGACACCAGGCCAACTAGCAAACACACTTATAGCAACACTTCCCCTTTCCTAACCCTGGCTTTCAATAGCAGAAGTTTTTGTAACCTTTTTTAACCATCATTACCTTACAGTCTTCGCACTTTGGAAACGAAAAAAAGAAAAGAAGAAATGAAAAAAAGAAAGAAGAAATTGATAACCGGGAAATATACTCTGTCTAATCTCTGTCTTTAAAAAGCCGGATGGTCCATCTTGACCTTTGCAGGAAGATGTTTGGTCAGCGCCGGCCTGCCAGGCAGAGAGACTGCCGACATCTCAGCCAGAGGCTGGCTTGCCTGGCGTCCAGCGAGTGGCGGGCAGATAGCGCGCAGCTGTCGCCACGGGTTGAATGGCTGGTGCACAAAAAGCACCATCGGGTCGTTTGGGAAAGCGATTGCGCTGCCACAGATTGGGCAGACTTTGTTTTTCAGGGAGGACAGATTTTTTTGTTCTTTCTGAACATCCAAATTGCTCTGATCTCTATTTTTGGGCATTCGGTAGACGCGGATGGATCATTAACTCTTGAGAGAGCTTTTAGAGGGCTGACATTTAGCTCAGGAAAAAGACAGAATGGTCTCCTCGATGTCAATCATATCATCACTCATGGAAACACTGACCCCCGCAGCCAATTTAATAACGCCGACGTCCCGATGATCCACTTTGAATGTAAAACTTCTCTCTCGTCAGATTTTTGCCAATGCTCTTAAATTAACAAAAAAAGCAAAAACACTCAAAATACATTCATTTTTGCTTGCCAAGCTTGTTTCTTTTAATGTATCACATTCAACTGAACTTAACTTGACGTCATCATAAATTACTGCTGTGTAAGGCATGGTGATGTAAACATTTTTTTCCCTTAAAAATAGACTTGATTGCCCAGAGGGGGTTGGTGAGCTGGTATTTTTTATTTAGTTTTACTGTTTATTTAATTTTTTCAGTTCTGCCATCTAGTGAAGACGCCAATGTGGCATGACTTACGGTTACACGTTATATTCGCTGACAGAATAACAGCACAAGATCTACGGAGCACTAAATGTTGATGCCCACTCGCAGACCGGGCAGAAATTACTCACATGCTGAACGCAACGCTGATAAACGATGCTAGTAATCTGTACAGGGTAAACAAAAAAAAAGAAAAATCCATTCATCACCAGTGAGGTCCCACAGAATGATGACACCAGTCAGAAGTTTTGGATGTGTCTCGCTTCCACAGCATTAGTTATTTTTATGGTCCAAAGTACCAAACATTGTTTTAAACAGAATTATAGCAAGGATTGCAGTGTTAAGACGTGGCCCATTAGTAGAAAAAAAAAAAACAACAACCTGTAAAAGGAGACATTTCTTACCAAACCAGCAATACCATTCTATGAGCTGAAGCAGTTCTTTCAGAGCCTTCAAGGTCCTATTACCCCAAAGTCAAGATTTGGTCAAGAATGCTCAATATTTTGGCGGCCAGTGGATGGATCCAGACCCAGTCCTGTATATTTCTTGTTTAGATCATGTGATGGTTCCAGGTCTTTTTTAAAACACTTTATGTAACACCCGTGTACCTATATAAGTCATATATCTCTTGTTACAGACTTCTGTTAAACCTGTGTACATCGTATTCATGTAAACCAAAAAAAATTTAAACTGTTGTTGCACATGTGTAATTACACATGCCGAAAACCAAGTTAACAGTAAGCACCTATGTACCTGCACAGGATTTACACTGTATATAGCTTTGTAAGTACAGCGGATTTACACCAATATTACTTACTGTAAACTGGGACCTTAGATTTCCTTGATTATTCTTGCATCTTTCAGTAATGGGCGCAGGGGATGCTACCTGGCACCCGCCCAACATACTCACTGCACATTCCCTTACCCTGATTTGTCCTCTGCTGCATTTTGCCAATTTCCTTAATGAAATATGTCTGGTAAACGGCATTAATGATCAAACTAGATTTTGGCAGAAGAAGGAATTCTGGGTAAATCTGCCTTCCCGTTGTTGGTGGAATAGCCATAGGACACATAGGCCAGCATTAAGGTCATTACCGGGTCAGGGAGATTTGTCTGTGGTCTGTGGTCCAGATAATTATAGATGGATATTGTCGTGGGGATCCAAATGAGTTCCTGTAGTTTGGAATGTCTTGTATGTCAGGCCCCTGATGTAATTATTAAAAATGACTATTATAGCCAATTATGTTTAAATGATGGCCCAGGTATTGTGTCCCTAGTGAAACCAGTATGGACCACAAACTGAAAATGTGCAACTTATCAGTCCCCCCCCCCCCACCTTTACAAGAATCCTAGTCCTTTGCAAGGATTATGTCACCATTTTTAGAAAATGCACCAGCTGCAAAACAAGAAGCCGTTTCTGCAAATTTGAATGTTTTCTACTTACTCCTGGGAGAGAGTGCACGGCTTTTCAGCTGTCAAAAATGGCACAGAATGCCTAGCTCTGCACATTGCTGAAGAGGATATAATAAGGTGAGGCAGTCAGAATTACAAGGCAACAAAGAGGACTGCAACATGTTTGCCAGAGTCTTTGTAATTTGTCTAAATTCAGTGGTGAAACGTCGGCTTTGAGGACAGGATTATAGTTCACATAATGACACATCATCGCACTTCTGGAAATGACAGTATGCGGGATTGGCGGAAAGGGGTAAATATGAATGACTAGACCACGCCATCAGATTCAATGCCACTTCTGCCATCGGGTCCCTTTGTTTTCGTTGCTGAGCGGCCTCTTCCTGCCCCGGTGATCCTGGGCTCCATCCATAAGTGGATCGGAGATGTGTTCCCCACAGTTAAATTGCGAGGCGGGCAGAAAATGCCTTGATTTTGAATGCGAAGAGCGCTGTACTCGACACCCAGTCACGGCTCCACTGAAATGGTTCCCTGGGAGGTACAGCCATTGCAGTGCCGCAGGGAGGCATCGGGGATGCGCGCCAGAGAATGGGAGAGTCTGCTGTGGAAGCTTGCAGCGTCGGAACCAATGCAACGCCTGCACTGCGCCGGTGGAGTCCCTCCTGGACTTGACGCTAGCAGTTTATGTAGAAGTTCTGAACAAATATTAATTAGAATAAGAAAAACACTTATTCGTTTTAGTGAAATACGAGAAAATTTAACTCAAGGAAAACGCGAACAGAGCGAACGCAGCATGGCAGATACTGTTGGGGGCTTCAGGCATGGAAGAGGGCAACGGGGCACTGGCCACTTTTAAGGGCTTTTCTGCTTTTCAAAAAATGAAAGAGTGAGCACCCTTTGCAGCGGGGTGTAGAGTATTTACGGTTAATTACATGCACGGGAGGGCCATTTATTAAGCTGATGGGGTCCAACAGGGATTATGATACTTAACACAAATTTGGATTCAGATGTGATGCTGAATAAAAACTAAATCCTCCATCCGATTAGGATCTGTTTTTTTATTCAATTTTGTGACACTTAATGTTACTGCAGCTCATTTTGATGATCTCTGCCTTAACGGCCTCTTACCATGGAAAACTGCAAAACATGGCCATTGGCTGGACTTGGCCCACAGACCCAGACCCAAAACATGGCCATTGGCTGGACTTGGCCCACAGGCCAGAGTTTGAGTATATCTGGGGTAGAGGTTACAGTGCTTAAATCTGTGACCTGCAATTACCAGGTTAAAATCCGACAAGGGGTGTTGCCATTGTACCCAGCTGAAAAGTGAAAAGTGAGGGAGCTTTCAAAGAAAGGATTGAATGAAAGGTCTTTGCCCTTGTGCTTTGTCTAGCTGTTGTTGTGTTGTTTAGGGACCGTCAAAATACCCAAAAAGAGACAATTAAGGGATTTAGATGCCCTGTGTTTTACACAGCTATCCCTGACCACCACAATATCCCTGGCTTGAATTGTGATGGGGGAGAAGGCAGCAACAACTAGGCGACACAGCTGTTCGGACAAGAGCTGTCATCTTTGGGCCCTAGTTAGGCTGAGGTGACTGACATCTCGGTAATTAACTGCGAATACACCAGATCTCAGAGCCTAGCTGTGATTGAATAGATTTGTCTATTGTAAACGGTCCATCCCTACCATTCACCACATCAGCCTTATTGAGGCTTCAGTCCTGGACACCTGCTGTTTTGCTGCTATCAGACAGTATAATTTCCTATAGACTTGAATAGACTTGAATTTGCTACACATTCCTCCATGAAAGGAATTTCAATTAATTTTTATTTTTCATTGCAGTTTATTGGGCATTTAAAATAAAAATTACAAGTATTTATAGCATATACTTTTTGCAAAATTGTTGAGATGGGAACTATTGTAATATCTAATGGCGTGCTCTGAATGTTGAAAGTAGGCATTGAAAAGCAAAGTAGATTAATATATGATTTATGGTTACAGGGAATATTTTCCCATTTTATACATGCCACCGTGATATATGACAGCACAAGTGTTTTAGTGGAATATTTGCCTCAGACTGCATGTGCAAGAGAATTGCATGATTTATGCATTTAGGGCGAAGATGAATGTAGCCGCTTTATCTGCGGCGTTCTCGCAGGATAATAAAACGTTTTACTTTAACGGCGGAGAAAACACAAGGTGGCGTTCAGTGGAATTCTGGCGAGCCCGTTTGGTCGACGGCATGGGAGAACAAAGCGCAAGGAAGGCCACTTGCAGAAACGACCCTGTTGAAGAGCAGCGAAGAGCTCACTCTGGAATTCTTGGTTGGTTCATTGTCTTTCGGGTCCATTCCTGCCTCCTTCTGCTCGTGCCGAATTCATTAACACGCAAATGCACCCGTTCTCCCTCAGCCAAGGGTCGCTGAGGAATAATTTCCGGGATTCAATATGACTGAAAAAAAACATTCCGTTCCTTCATACCATGGCATTAAAAATGAATTGTAAAAGGCTCACTCTTCATACATAACCAAATGCCTCGACTCCTATTGCCTGGCGCTTTATATTTCAGGAAGGGATCACAAGCCTGTACACTGTTTGTACAATTTCATTTCGTCAGCGCTTTGAGAAAGCTTCTCGATTTGTTTTGTTTTTTTCTTGTCACGGCCGTGCATAAGCTGTTAGTCTTGCATAATAACTTCAGATGAAAGAAACTGAGTGATATCTATGCAGTGATGACGTTTATCTGCAATTAGGCATTGTTCCCTTCCTCTTTTCTACGTCAGGAATATTAAAGATTACCGTTTTGTGTGGCTCCCTGGCAAAATTTAATTTAGAATAAACAGCCCAAGGGATATTGGGAGACGCCCGGCTTCATCTTTGTGCAATTTTTTTTACTTTGGTCGAAATGAATTCCTGGACAGTAGATTTGAGTGACAGACCCTTGCGCCGGCCTCGTGACCGTTACTTCACTGAAGTCTGAAAGAGTTCCGGGAAATTAGTTGGCACTGGGGACCGATCTCCGGGCCCCGCACTGGGGTACGGGACTACCAAAATAAGTAAGTAAACAGTGATAATAGTAAGAGAAATGCCTCATCTCCTCATGCACTGCATCCTAAGCGCATGAACGGCGTGAATGGGGCTTGCTCCATGCTGAGACTGTCAGCCTCCCACACACCAGTCCTCCCATTGTCCACGTCAAGCGCCAATAACGGGTCCTAGCGGAATGCAGTGTTGTTCCCCTCCAGCTGGGAATGTCACACAGACCCCCCCCTCCTCCCCCCCACTTTCCATGCCACGACTCCTGACTTGGTGGGGGCTCTGAGGGGCTGGCACAGGTAGCGGCCCTCTGTTTATCACCTGGCGGAGTGGAAACCACCCTCCAAAACGACAATTTATGCGCTTTGGATGGTATTTTAAATGTCAACGTATTCAATTCAGGTATTGTCGTGTCGGTGTAGAGAACGTGTCTACAATACTTCCCATCTGGATTCTGTAGTTGAATTATCTAAGGGGCCATCGGGGAGCCCTGCCTATAAAAGTGTAAATGCCATAGTTTAAATATTCTTTTCCCCATTCCACGCTAATAGATATCCCCATATTGTCTTTGCATGATTATTGTAGGAAAATGCATCAGACAGGCATTCAAATTGATTCACCATTATTTTGCTGTTTTTATGCTCATTAATGTGCCTTGTGAACATTAACAAGGTTACATTTTTTTGTTTAACGGGGGCAGTGTTTCAATGGGACTGTAGCCTGGTGTGCTTTGAGCCAGTTCAGGGAACGGCATTGAGGGGCAGCAGTAAATGGCCCGGCCAATGAGCAATATCACTGCTGAACATGAGATGCCAGCCAGTTTTCAAAAGGATACACGAAGGCCATCTCCAGGAGGAACTCAAAAGACCGGTGATATCAGCGATAGTAGTTAATTCGTATGAACTTGCTGCCTTTTAAGTAGTTGTATTAAGTGTTTTTCTTTTTTTTTCTGCAGTCTGTTGTCATGGGATGGCTCATCCTGAACCGGGACAAATGTTCGTGACAAATTCTTGAGAAACTGATACATCGGCTGGACCAGATGGCAAGAGATTCATGGGGTTCTGTAGAAGATTATCCCTCCGCCCCCCATCCCCACCAGCCACCCAGCAAAACCTCTCTCTGCATGTGTGACATTTGTTAATAAGTCGTTGCTGTGAAGTTTCACTCAACTCGTCAATTACAACAGCTCGTCCGAAAATCTCGGATTGTGTCTGTTTTCATAGTGAATTTCATAGTGTTTTCTCACGTTTACTGAGTATTGTGGGACTGTTTCTGTCCTGTGTTTGCATATCTCCTGCATTGGGGCATATCAGACATTAAAAAACAGAAGTTTCTGAACAGAAGTTCTGTAGGTAGGGAATGTGTGTCCTGCCCCTTTAAGTCTGGTCTGCCTTTCTTTCACAGTTTACCTCTTTTTGCCCAGTTTCTGACTTTGGCTTTGTCTCGTCCTCTTTGTACCACTGTGTGTTCAACATTCTGTCTCCCGAGTTTTGTGATCCTGCACGTAACGACACGCCCTACACCCGTGGGGCACGTTGACGCAGCCTACACCCATTGGGCTGTTGCAGTCGTCATTTTAATAAATGTGCACTCCCCCCAGGCACTACCTCCCTCTCCGGGTCATTTGCACTTTCAAGAAACCTGCTAGGCAATGTGAGAAAGTTACAAATATATTAATGTGAACTGTGCCCAACACTTTTTAATGAATCTTTGAGTCTGATCTGGTTTGTAGCCCATGTATAAAAACTTTGGTGGCAGTGCAGTTTCCATTGCAGCTGAACTCCTTCCCACAAAGCGAAATGGAATGAAGTTGTGCTGAATCTCATAATCGTGTGTGGCGGCTGTGCCAGCCAGGTGTTTTCTTGGTGCACCAAGATAAATGAAAGCCTCCCGGGCTGAAAACCGAGCTCAAATTCAGAAGCATCTATATAGCCTGGGTATAAAGAGACTCCATCTGGTTTTATTCAAAACTGAGTGTGCTTAAGAACTGCTGTTTTTACTAGAGTCAGAAGGCAATAAAACGGGCATTACCCGGGCTTTACATCAAAAGGTTCTCAGGGGAGTTCCAGAGGCAGATCGGGCTACTATGCTTGCTCTGAGAAGAAACAGGACGTTTGCAAGCCATTTTCTACTCCTGCTAAATGGCGGTCTTGTCTACTACCAGGCACATTGTAATATTTGGCACCGGGTTTATGACCTGTGAATATTTGATGTACAGCAGTGTTCACCTTCACCTCTTCTGTTACTCCATCACATTTTTTAATCAACTAATTAATCAATTAACATTCCACTAACTCATGTTCACTGTTTAATTCATTCTTTGTTTTCATTCGCCCTGAACCTCTCAACTTGGTTTTTGTTTTCCTTATAACTCTGTCACAAAGGTTTTGTCATTGGGATTCATTGTTTTGTTTTTGTGTACCTGGTTATATGTGTTATTAAAGATTTGGTTTAGTTTGGATTACGACTGAGTCTCCTTGCTGCGCCTCGAAAAGCCATGTCTGGCCGGGACTCGGCCCTCGTCAGAGCTGCGCTTGGGTTCATTCCCGCTCTGGTGCCCCGCACCCCGTGACAGTTTCAATGGATGGATTTATTTTTGTTAGTTTTCATGTCAGTGTTAAAAAGACTTCTAGGCATTGACAAAATGAGAGTATGTTGCCATTTACAGCAGATTTGGCCAGAATAACATTCACAATACTATGTATGTATATAAAGTGCCTGCCAGGTGCTTATACACTAATTGAAACTAACTCCATTTAAATATTTAAGCTCAATATAAGTTCAATTTATATTAAATAGGACTAAGGTACTACAACCTGAGGTATAAATGTAACTAAAATTATTTAGATACTTGAAAACATGAATGTATCATGCTGGGATTTGGGAAGCAAATCAAAATTATAACCACTGTATTTTGCATCACTGTGTTTATTTACTACTAACGTGTTCCGATGCTGAAACTGAAGACATTGAACATTTCAGTTCATTTCAGTACAATGTAAACATCAAGGGGGAAAAAATAACTAAAACCACAATGCGAGATAATGGGAGCCACTTCAAGAACTAGAGAAATCCAGCTAATTTGGTCTGGTGTCAGTGTACATATAATCGAAAGGCTAGTGAGGACAGTTATGTTTGGTAAAACCTCGCCTGACTAAAAAAATAAACGCATTTAAAAATTCAGCGTCGACATGCAGGGTCTCGAGTCACACACGACCACACTGACAAATACACCCAGGCAGAGTTATTTTATGGGCTGTCACCCACCGAGTCTTTTAATACCAAGGATGCATCAGATTGACATTCCATGAATGGAGCTGTCAATTATGCTTGGCTCAAATGCGAGCTGTGTATAGTCAATGGAAGCTGACCCCCCCCTGACCCCCTCTACTTAAAAACAAAAGGAGCCCATCCTGTGAGTATGAAGGATCGGGGACCTATGGATTTTTGAAGACCATTCTGTTTAAGTCAGGGAGTGATTCATAACCCCTCTCTCTGATACCTCTGAGCCCCCCCCCCCCCACAATGGATGGGGCATTTTCCGGGTGGAGATTGTATCACCCTGTGATCTTGATGGGACGTTTTCTGGGGGGAGATTGTATCACCCTGTGATCTTGATGGGACGTTTACTGAGGGGAAATTGTATCACCCTGTGATCTTGTTAACTTGCACCCCTCCTTTAATGACCTGACGTCTTATGCAAAGTTACTAATGATTGGATGCTGTCTGGATCTAAGCGCAAGGAACACATATTGAATAAAACATTGTGTCTTAATATGATGCGAGTGATAAGACGGGGGGGGGGGGGATTAGGAAGTGGAAGCACAGAAGTGGAACAGCCGCCCTTGATGAATGTTCACATCGCCGTTAATGGCAAGCCCCGGAGATGACTGCTAAATTGTTAAATAAAGTGAGGGAAAGTCAGAGCACTTGAAGGACAGACAGGTAAGAGGAGCTGAAGAGCAATTGCCTTGAAATTCAGTCTATTTCTGCAGCAGCTTACATCACCGAGCTGTAGCCTTTCGTGTCTTCCTGTCTCCCTGCTCCTTCCCGTCACATGACGCCTGATTTGTGTCCGCACCGTATGTCTTTTTTAACCAGGGAATTGCCAGGCATCTTCCCTTACGCATTCCTTTTAGCATGATTTAAGCTTCTGTTGTCTGCCCGATTGGATTCCCACTTCCATTTATAACGAAAGACGGAGAGGGCCGAAAACAGGCGTCTGGTAACCCCAGGTAATTACACAAAATCCCTCACCGTTAATTGAAAGTAATTCCTTCCGGATGAATATTAACACTAAACCTGTCATTAAATAGTTTTGAGATAATTGGCAGTATTTTTTTGTTATTATTTTTTGATTAACGTAGTATTGGGACCATTGATAACGCTCCAAATAAACAGCATCTCCCTCTTTGCACCAAGATGTGACATCATCAGCACCACTTGGGATTTAAACAAAATGTACAAAATTTTAAGCTATTTATGTGTTGATGATAAAGCCATCAACTTTCCAGTAACTTTCATCCTTAACATGTACTCGAGGGTTTTTGCCTGTCAGTTAATGAGAAGGCTAAACTGTTGAAGTTTAGTATAAAACCGTCCAATTCTTATGAAATCTTCTTTGTTTAGGCTAACACTCTACATGTATTCTCTCCCACACTAGCCCCTTTAACAATACATGTGCTGACCTCACAATTCTAACCCAAGAGTTTTGACACATAGAGGACAGGAATATATCCACCTTTCCCCTATCCTCTATACATGCCAGCATGCTACCCTCTGTGTTTGGGCCAATAGTAATTTTAGCCCCATTATCACTCCTCATCCTCCCCATCCTGAAGTTCCTTATTCACTTTTCTTTCCATTTTCTTGTTAGTCCCTTTGTTTTAAATAAATTATTTAAAATTTTTGTTTCAGGTAGTCTGTGCTTATTTAATTTTGAAATGCTTTTACCACCGTGTCTTAATTTTTTACTTGCATTATAAGATTTTTAATGTATGGATGAATTAAATCGAAATGAGACTGATAGATATAAATTAAGGATTTAATAATGAGACTGATTTGAGCCCTCTGCACCTACAATAGCATGCTGTGAGTAACATTGTTCTATAAAGTCAGCTAGCGATTACTAAGCACCCTCTCAAAATGCATAACACAGCTGCTGATAATAATGACCAGATGAGAAAGCCCGCGTTTTTGGCTGATATTAATCATCAGCACAAAAAAGCATTCAGTTTGGAATCGTAATTAAAAGATTATAAAAAATTCAAGAGTGATCAGTTTGTTGGATTACACACGACAGTGCACTCTGTAACTCAGGGTCCCTTCATTTAATGGACACCCTTCCAAACATTGAAATGAGTCCCTGTCAAATGATTAATGCCATAAATTGTGGGAAAAGCTACCTTAACCAGTGGATTTGATTTCATGTTGTCATACGTCATTAAGTTAAAGCCATCCATGTGACGTATGGATAAGTAGTTTTGTCAATAACATTTTTAACCATGTTGAATACATGATTATATAATTCTCCTATCCAGTAATGTACCCGCAAATATAACAAGTGTTGATTCAGACATTACAATTATTTATGTTGAAGTAGTAAAACAGCAGCATCCCTGCTGACCCAGGAACCATTGCAGTGAAATCGGCATCGTATCATCAGCATGGTCATGCCGTGTACTTTTAGACCTCCTGTGATGAAGCACCGATCTCAAAGGGCTCTGAAAATCAGATTGCTTACTTACCTTATCAAATCATTCCAATTGCATGTTTGCACAAGGTCACTGTTACAACCCCACACTTGTGCGTGTGGGGTGTTTGTTGTTGTGTATGTTCTTTCTTCCTCCCTCTGTCTATCTCCCAGGTGTCAGTCAGCTCCCCCAGAAATCTTCATCATTCATCATTGATTGGTCAGTTCCTGCTGTCGTACTTTGGCCCATCAGAGCATGGCATCCAACTATTTAAACCTCTCATTTCCCTCCTGTTGGATTGAGAGCAAGCGATAGCCAGACAACAAGGAAGGAAGGCAGAGTTGCTTATGAGTTTTGTTTGGTATTGCCTATAGCTGTGTTCCGATTGGTTGTAAAGTTCCAATCAAGTCTTTGTCTAATTTCCGTGTTTGACTTTCCTGTGTGTTTTGTTTAGTCCTGGCAGGTATCAGTTTTGCCCATGCTGAAATTAACCCAGGAGAGGGCGAGGTAGGTAGGTGTGAGATATGTAGGTGGACTTACATCACCACCGTGCAAGTTTGGCTTTGTATATATGCACTCTCCTTAGTTTGTCTGTTTCCCCTTTATTGTTTATTACTAAACCTTCTTTAGTATACCTAAGTCTGTTGTGTTGGTAATTCTATCCCACACTCTCTCACCACAACATTCTACAGCAGTGTTTGCAGACACACTATATGTTTCAAATGACCCCGCCTCCCCTTCTTCCCCTAGCTGTGGTTCGTAACAATCAATTTTACACTTATTGTTTGTTTACAGCAATCTGTGGCTGTGTATATATGGGTATGGCCACAGATTCTGGTGGTCTACGATAAAGGAAATTAATAAATTTCTTATCTCGTTATACTTCAAAAACTCGTTTTCTTGAGGAACTTTTATGTACAAACTCTGAATTGTAGCTTTCAGATGTACACTTCACTAATTAATGCAGCAGGACATTTACTAAAAGAATTCCGGTTAAGGGTACACTACTGCTTCACTCTTGGGATTTAAACACCCAACCTTCCCAAGTCCAGTAAAGATGTGATATAACTCTGTGAGATAATCTTAAATGCAGAGTTTATAATTAATGGTAAAAGCAGCTTTGAAGGTTCTCCTTTGGAGGGGGGGGGGGGGGGGGGGGGGGGGG
>JAOVYW010003160.1:29433-46960 GCA_025775045.1 Hiodon tergisus | reverse complement strand
GACACATTATATTTGTCAATACCCTTGACTTAGATGAAGATCAGATCACATTTTATGACAAATTTATTCAGAAAACCGTGAAATTCCAAAAGGTTCTCGTACTTTTACTTGCCACTGTATATATAATACAGTATATTAAATGATGTGATCCAGACTTTGTGGACTAATAAAATATATTTTTTTATTGTCTTACTGCTACTTATATTCTTTTAACTGATATCCGTACCCATACAAAAAAAGGGGTTGCTCTTGAAAATTTTATTTGGTCAACTGTGTCAAATCCTCGTCTTTACTGCACTCAGGGTGTCCTTATAGAAGACTATACATTTCTAATCAAGATATTTATCACAACTAGAGATTAGGAAGATAATTTATTAAAAATCATACCTTGGTCATCACAGTGATGAATGAGACGAGGATTAGTGGTAAAACTTAGGTCTCAGAAGAGAAAGTAAGATAATGGAAACATTACTTCAACCTTAATAACAGGTGTTTGTATGACCTGGACCTGGAATTCTAAAGTGGGACAAATATTTTTTTTTAAACTCAAGTGCCATGTATTTCCTAAATAGGAGCAACATAATACATTGCAAAATTATAATTTTACAAAATTACTAAATCTAGCGTTGTGAGACTGTATGACAACCCTGTATGACCAGAATCATATTATGAGTAATGTGAAACATGAATAATGTAACTTACATTTAACTGGAAGTAGAGACAGCCATGATCGCGAAAATGGGATACGAAAGGCACAAGGGAAGCAGTAATTTCATCACCTTAGGTTATATTGTTTTCTTTGATGTATAATTGTTATATTCAATTATTGGACAACGTTGTATTGAAGTGGTTAGCACTGCTGCCTCACAGTGCCTGGGGTCCCGAGTTTGAGTCCTGGCTTGGGGTGCCTGTCTGTGTGAAGTTTGGAAATTGGGTTTCTTCCCATCGTCCAAAGACTGGTGGGTTAGGTTCATTGGCCATGTTAAATTGGTGTGTGGGTGTGTGCCCAGTGATGGCCTGGCACCCCGTCCTGGGTGTATCCCTGCCTTGTGCCCTATGCCTACCAGGATCGGCTCCGGTGTCCCTGCTACCCTCACCAGGATAAGCAGTTTGGAAAACTGGATGAATGTTATATTGAAGACTTTTGCTTAATAATTAATTGCTCAATTATTTGCTTAAGTATTGTTGGTTCCCACCTAGTGGCCATACGAAAGACTACAGTTAAACGCTTTTGTGATTACTAAGTTTTTGTAGACTTTTTTAGTAATTTGTAGAGTTATTGTGCATTTAAATTGCAAAAATTGTATTAGAAAAAAAATTGTATCAAATCTGAGTCTGGAAACCCAACATTTAACAAATGTGTTTTGGAAAATGAATTAAATTATTACACCGAGTATGAAGTCATACAGTGATTTGATTATCGTCGAAGGTAAGCGAATATTATAGAGAAGTAAGGGACTCGTTGGGAGTTTACGAAATAAAACATAAAATAAATAGTTTTAAAAAAAGAAATCGCAAAGAATACACGTCACAAATAAAAGGTTATCGATTATATTATTATGTATTAGATATATGAGGGGGAAAACAAAAGAAAAATATTTAAATATATATATATTAATAAACAAAATAGGTGAGACTGTATGACAGGTTTTGTATGTAGTTTTTGATTGTGAAAATGTATGATTGATGCAAAATATTCGCTGATTGATGTTACATTATGAAACAATACTTTATATTATTCAGCAAAAATTTAACGCTAGCCTTCCATTAAAACTCGTATTTGCTGACTAAAGGTTGGTTCTGGTTCTGTCTTTACCGTCACTTCAAAAACAAAAGTGAATATGTCAAAATGAACAAATTATTGTAGTTTCGAGCACGGCTCGTCAATAGTCTTTGTCCCAAAATGCACTTCGACCGGCAGCCTTTGAAAAAGCGGCGCGGCTGATTCAAGATGGCGGAGCAGGAGCAGCTGCTGGACGAGAGTAAGAGGCAACTGTATTCACTAAGCTTTTAAATTGTAAAGGAAAATGCATATTATTCAGAGTTTATTATCCTTCTTCAGTTACATAGATTACTCAATCTTCGTAATTATAAAGTCTAAGTTTAGAATATCGATTGTTCCTTCCCCTGCTATGAATCAGCTGCTGAACGCTAGGAAGATTTCCTTCCCACCTTTGACAGCAATACATACTGTATGCTACTAGCAAGCCTCAAACTGCGATTAGTATTGACAGTGGTCACTAGCTAGTAAGCTAAACCCTGGTTAGGTTCAAATGATAATTAGAAATACTTTTTGTGTTTTGTTGGCAAGCCATTACCTAAATTAAGCTTACGCATTTCCCCCACACAATTTTCCCAAGGTGAATGTAAATAAAAATAAATAGTTGTCGACGATGTCGGTATTGTTTGTTGCCTGCACGGACGCGTCACATTTTAACTAGGGAATTGCACAGCTTATTAAATGTTATTTAACTTAAGACTGATTGTAAATGACCGTAAATATACGCTTGAATCGCCTACTATAAAACTTCCAAAATTATTTAACGTTAACGTTACTGGTTTCTTGTTGCATCTTAACGTTTCGAATAATTCTTTTATTTTTTCTGACGTAAGGTAGACTTCAACAAAAAAAAATGTAAATAACTTATAATATAACCATACCATTTGCTCAAATACTTGTCCTAATAGTTATATGGTCATTAACTGCTTGTAAGGGGATGTTAACTGAGATTAACATTTTAGCCCATGTATTGACTGCATATCATTTTTTCCATAAGCATGGTCTCAGGTTGTAATGTTTTAGTAATCAGTTATATGATGATTGTATCATATAAATCATTAGATTAATGGTGAGTCTTTTTTGGTCATAAGGTCGTCACTGCTTTTCTCGGTTCAGTAGCCAAGACATTCTACCGCAGATGCTTAAATATACTGTAGACTATATCATGGGAATGGTTTGGTATTCTGTTAATTGACGACGGCAATTGTTTTAGCCATGCTTAGAGGAGGAAAATGGACTGCAGAAAATCCTTAGTATCTTTTTAAAAGAATCCTACAGTGTATAGAAAGTGTATAGAAAGTATTTGCGGTGTTTGGATGTAATTTTGCAGTTGGGTTATAAGCCAACATCCCGATGCATTGAAATGTTATTGAAATAAGTAATTTAGTAGCGGGGATGAGGGATTGGAAATGTTTTGGTTAGAGGAGAATTCACCCCCCTGAGCCAATACTCAGATTCACCATTGGCAGCTATTAGTATTTTGCTTCAAGTCTTTCACGTCAGTCAAGTTGTATGTAGGAACTGTATGTAGATTTTGCACTTAAATATTTTGGTGGTCTTCTATCCCAGTGCCTATTTATTAACTTCAAATTCTGTTTTAAAAATGATAGGCTCTTCTGCCAAAGCCCTAGTGAGCCTGAAAGGTAATGTATTATTCTTTATAAGATATTGAAGATTTGTATTTAAATGCAGTTTATGCTTGTCAATCTGCTTGTGAATAGAACGGGATGGTTTCGGGGATTTAAAAAATTTTTTTTTAACGTTTAATGCATAATCCATAGTATAATGGGAAGTTTTTGCTAATAGCCTCTGTGGTATAAATGCATGCATTTCAAGATTAAAACGCTTTCTTAAATTTACAGTTTTCAAGATTATCAGTTTGTAATCAATCAAAGGATATTAAATTTTAAAAAGTATCGTCACTGTCTGATTTTTAAGTTTTAATGTATTATTCATTGTCCTACTAAATTAAGTTAGTTGTTGCATGCATTTTGTCAGTAAATGTAATTTTTTCAAATTAACTGTCATTGGATAGTCTTTTTTCTTTTTTTTCTTTCGGATGCTTAAAAAATGAAATTGAAGTTTTTTTAAGTTATTCTCAACACTTTTAGAGGGAAGTCTATCCAGCTCATGGAATGAGAAGCATGGCATACCAAAGACCCCAAACTCAAAAGGAAAAAATACTTCATCTGTAGAAATGGTGACTTACTTCTATCCATATTTGTGTGTTTGTGTGTGTTTTCTTTTATGAGTAAAAGAAATGGGATGTAAAACAAAGAGAACCCCATTCAGTACAATTTGTATTTTGTAGCAAAGACAATTTTGACTGCAGTGTGCTGTCATTGCCTCTCTGTCATTGTCATTCTTAGAAGTTCTGCAGAAAAATTAGCAAGCTTTGATCTTGTATTCAGATAAGTCATATCACCATGACGTTTTCATGTGCTGAGCACATTGTGTGTGCTCGTCTAATTTTGGTCTCTCTACATATTTTATTTCTAATATAATTTGAACCCAACTATATATATATATCAGCAAACCAAGCATGGAAATAAATGTAAAAAATGTAGCAAAGTAGCTTATTTTATTTCAATTAAGCAGGTTTCCCCAAACCCATTCATAGATTGTTATAGAGTGACATACTTTATCTTCCAATTTTTTTTAAATGGCAAAAATAAAAACTAGCTTGATACTGTTCCACTAGATAATGTTATTAGGTTATGCTGACAAGTTATAATAAAATGCTTACCATTGTCATATTTGTTAGGCAAGTTTTTATGTTGCATGTCGCACCATGGGTCCTCCAGTTCTGTTCTCAGACAGGCCCACAATATTGACAAAGGTATAAAAAATATATGCATGACGGACATAAAAAAAAAAGTGGAAATTATGTTATGAAGAGTTTTGGAAAAGTCCTGGCTTTTTTTTTTTTGGTCCAAAGGTGTATGAGCTTGTATACACGTTTTCATTTTAAACTCTTTTTTTCACTTTTGGGTTCAGCCAACAAGAAGCTCAAAGAGGAGTCGTCTGTCTTATGAAGATGATGACAGGCCGAACACCAGGTCTCCCAGAAGGAGTCAGCGAGTCACAACTGTGCCTCAGGTGTGATGTCCTGCCCGTTAATTGAACAATATTTTATTTCCTGTAGCGAACTGTTTGAGTGTTGCATGGTGCTAGAGAATTTGCAATAACAGTTAAACGCGATTTGAAAACAAAATGTTGGCTTTGGATAAAGGCTTTTTAAAATTCGATTGGTTTGTAAATGGAATCTCGGTCCTGACACAAATTTTTCTGCTCTTATTTTCGCACAGAAATTTGCTAATCTTCCTACTCCAGATAAGAAAGTATCACAAAAGGTTGGCTTGAGATTACGAAACCTCCTTAAACTGCCCAAAGCACACAAGTGGTGCATTTATGAGTGGTTTTATTCCAACATTGATAGGTAAGACCAAGTTTGAGAAATCAGTCTGTGGAGCATTTTCCAGATTTTATGTACCAAATTTTAACATGCGTTTTGGTTGTTTTATTCACAGGCCCTTATTTGAAGGAGACAACGATTTCTGTCTTTGCTTGAAAGCGTCTTTTCCAAATTTAAAAACCAGGAAGTTAACTCGAGTAGAATGGGCTACAATCAGAAGACTAATGGGAAAGCCAAGACGGTACAGCACATTAAGCATTGTTTGGTTGTTTTGTATTTGGTATAACCTTAGCTTTGCTTGACTGGAAGTTGAATTCTAGATGTAATAAATCTGAGATGCTTTGCCAATGTCCAACTTGCTTCTGGTTCCTCCCACAGGTGTTCCTCCGCTTTCCTCACAGAGGAGCGATCGGTGCTGAAACAGAAAAGACAGAAAATCCGGTTGCTGCAGCAGAGAAAGTTCCCAGATGTATCGCACTGCAAAGACCTTCCCGAGGACATCCCTCTCCCTTTAGTCATTGGGACAAAAGTCACAGGTATATAAAGTGACCAAGTGGATTTTGTGGACCAAGACCATTTTTGTTGTAGCATTGGTAGATAATTGAGACCTTAGGTTTAAGCTAAGGGTCTCTTTTAGTAGTTATTTACTATTTAATTTACTGTAGGCTTCATTTAAAAACTTCCTCGGGTGAAATATTTTCTTTTAAAGGCAAGAACATAACCAGAGGCAATGCAGTTTCAACACTTTCACTGAAAATTGTTACACATTTCAACTTTGTTCAATTGTTTCGTCTACTCTAGACCATTGAATGTTGGCTTTAATTGCCAGGTCAAATATAAATGATATTTGGAAGTGAACTAGTTATGTCTAGATTTTGGTTGGTAATACTTGCAGTATAATGTTCAACCCAATTGTTATGAAATATTTCTTATGCATTTAATTAATGGTTTAATTTTGTTCTTGTATAATGTGTTTATGTTCCTGGTGTAAAGTTTAAGCGTATATAAAAGTAATATCTCTTTTCTTATATCTTTTGCATCGCAGCTCGTCTAAGGGGGGTTCACGACGGCTTGTTTACAGGGCAGATTGATGCTGTGGACACAAGTGCAGCCACCTACAGAGTAACTTTTGACAGAGGTGGCTTGGGGACCCATACTGTTCCTGACTATGAAGTCCTTGTGAGTCTGACAAATTCTGAACGTGTTACCCGATGGAGTATCAATGACTATTAAATCACTTGCTTAACCCTATGCAATCTAAATGGTTTTGAAATCTATTCCGGAAGATTTGCTGACGTTTGGTTTTGTTGTCTGATGCTTTTTGATCTCCCCACACAGAGCAATGAACCACACGAAACGATGCCCATCTCTGCGTTTGCTCAGAAGCAGCGGCCTTCTCGGTTCCAAACCTTAACGACCCCACCCCGTGTTCCTTATGCTTCCTCTACCCAGTCTGCCGTAATGGTACTGACCTTTCGGCTAGGATTACCCCCATATTCCCCGGACATTTTGTGATAATGACTTATGGGAATGCTTATTGATTCTACACATTCACTTCATTTTTTGAACGAAGGTTTTGCTGAGATTTCTTGCACTATGAGCAGCCCATGAGTTTAGTTATAAAGTGTAGTCTATATAGAGATGGACAACCGATATAGTTTATTCTGTATGAACAAAATTCTTGATTTTAACGTCCTTGCTTGGTCACCTTGTTTGCCATAGGTCAGTTTGGGTGCATACTTTTAAAGAAGCCTGTATTTAGAACCTATGTCCTTCAGGTTACCCTATCAGCCTGTCTAGCCCAACTTAAAATCTGGAACGATTTGATTTGCTCTCTGCCTAACTTCATTTTCTCTCTGCGATACCTGGGAAACTAATACATTCCCATTCTTACTTAAGGACAATGATCCTCTATTGGGTCAGTCACCTTGGAAAAATAAACTGTTGGAGACGGATGATGACACACTGGGGGGATTTCCTGTCAAATTCCTGGTTCAAGTTGTAAGTCTTTCCCCCCCAGAATTTAAATCCGATTCTTGTACTTTAAATTCAAGGCTGATCTTTAACTGTTCCGATCTTTGGCCTAATTCCGTTTCAGACAAGGCTATCAAAAATCCTCATGATAAAGAAGGAACACATTAAGCAATTGAAGGAAATGAACACAGAAGCTGAAAAATTGGTACCCTCTTATTTTTTTAAAGTGCACTTGATATACCAGCAGTCATTTAATGTCGTGTTTCTCAGTTGTTGTTTTTTTTTTTTTAAAAGGTATAATAATTCTCTATCAGAAATAATCTAATGCTGTAACATTGTTTCCCAGAAATCATACTCCTTGCCAGTGGAGTTTGAGTTTCAGAAGAGGTATGCCACCGTTGTATTGGACCTGGAACAGCTGAATAAAGATCTCAACAAAGTCTTGCATGAGGTCCAACAGTACTGCTGCAAAGTAAGCATTCCCCTCCTGTTCCGCATTCATCTTTCAGCAGTGCTTGATGGGAGCATGAGGAAACTGCTTGTCAGTTGTCCCACAAGCAAACTGCATCATGAGTGTGCCTTTATTTCTCCACCAAGAAATGCAGTTCTGCTACAAATGTAAGATGCTCAATTAAAACTCCACGTGTTGCATGACCAATTGCTTGCAAATGCTAAGGGTGAATAATACCCTGTGGCCTCATCGTCAGATGGCACGTGATTAGCAAATGAAGCCTGCTCCCTACTAACTGTACGATGTTAATGTACCGCTCTCTTAAGCTGGCCCCGGTGCAGGGCGTGCAATCAGCCGACCATCCTGTGGACGTGCGGAGATGCTGCGAGGAAGAGGCCCAGGAGATTGTTCGGCAGGCTAACGCGTTGCCCAATGGCCAGCAATGTGTCCATAACGAGAGCTTAACAGACCTCATCTCCGGCCTCACCACGCTGCTGCTGCAGATAAAGGCAAGTTCAGCTGACTGCCGTACCTATACAACGTAACCGCAAACCCACCCACTGTAATGCATGTCGGTTTTTGTCTTTCACAGGTGTGCTTGTTTTTTTAAATGGTTATATGTACAGCTTATAATGATTGATTTTTATTTTATTTAGTTTTCTTAATTTTTTGTCTTGGACTACTTGAGGTATCCTTACCAACCCAGACTTTATTTTTTTAAATAGTGTTTGGCAGAAGGAGGCGACTTCAATTCCTTCGAATTTAAGACATTGACAGACTCTCTAAATGACATCAAGAACTCAATAGACAGCTCCAACACTAGGTAAGAACAATGCATATCATGTACAACCATGCACATTGTCTGAGCTGCTTGTTCTCCAGTTAAATACTGCTAGGGCTAATGTGAGATTACAGTCAAACTGTTGAGCCGTGGATTCCAGTTTAAGGAGCTTTTAAATAACTGTACCCTCTTCCCCCGTACAGCTGCTTCCAGAACAATGTTGAGATCCACGTGGCACACATTCAAAGTGGCTTAAGTCAAATGGGAAACCTTCATGCTTTCGCTGCCAACAACACCAACAGTATTTAAAGTTTCACCTGTATTTTTGTACTGTGAAAAAAAAAAATATATATATATATATATACACACACACACAGCAGTAAAAGGTTTTTATATCAAATTTGTAAATGTACTTTCAAGGTGTTCGAGAGAAGTCTCTTGGAGATGTGTCTTGCACAAGTGACCAGTTGATAACCTTTAGAAGTTTACAATGGCCAACATGGTTTGGGTACCCCTTTCTGTGAAAATCGGGAGAGGGAAAAAATAACATGCCACAGAAATATTACCGTGTTTTCTCGTCTATGTGTGCAGGCCACTGATTTGGTGCTTTCATAACCTTGGAAAAAATTGTTGCCTTTGTTATCATGCAAAGGTGTCCACAAAAAGGGTTACTGGAAATGTTAATTGAACGGCAACAATATTTTTCAGATCTAAATTCTACATATTTGCACTGTAGAAAATGTTATAGTTATCCGTTATTTATTGGGTTGATTCTTAAGTTTAATTGTCATGCATTTTTAGCAATGCATTGGAGGACTTGTGTTTTTTACCTAATTGGTATAAATTGACTATTTAATTATTTATCTGTTTATAGTAATGGTTATTTACCATTAAGCGTTTTGTTTTTTAGTGTTTTTATTTTTTTAGGAAAGCAAGGCTTTAGATTTTAGTCTGCATTATGGAGTTTTGTAAAGTGGTTCGAAAATAACTTATTTTTAATTATTTACATTGGGGGAAAAACCTTTTGTTTTGGTAAATACCATTTTCTGCGGTTATAGAATTCAGTATTTACGAGAAGCTTCAATGTTTTAATCTTTATTCAACTATGAACTAATTTTTATTTGTCTGAAATGTGTAGGCAGTACATACATCTCAGTACCTACAGATAATTTCCTTAACTTCAAATAAAATATTTTCTAAATCTAAGCTTAAATTGAATTCAATCACTTCCTACCCTGGGTGGCTATGCATATTTAACCTATATGTGGTTACTTCTGGTGTAAATTTGTAAATATTGATGTTTTATTGAAGTATTAAAGATAATTTTCTTCAAACGAGGTCGAATGTTCTTCATTTTATTTAAACGGTTTAAACACGCATCAAAAGTTACATTTAGATAGCTGCCGTTGAAGAGAATATGTGTAAATTGACTGCTTAGGCCTGGACTGTGTAATTTGAGCAAGGGTTTCACTTTTTTTTTAAATCTTGACGTAAGATTTCGGTAAGAGAGACGGACTGACGCTCTCTCAATTGGGGGTTGAGAACATTTTAAATGTATAAGTGTACTTAAGTAACGAGTGCCGATTTGGTTTCAGAAGACTATACTGAACAATAACGCTTGTCATACAGGTGATCGCACATTTGCCTTTGTTTACAAATGGGGGTTTAAACGGTTCAATATATATCTATGGCAACACATCCCGGAAGTTCCGTTAACAAATTCAACGGAAGTAGATACGTGGCCGCCTCAGCTGACATTTGTCAGAATGGCAATGGAGGTGCAGAATCCTGAAAACTGTGTCAGCTCCACTCGGCTCGAAGTCTCTATTGACGGTCTGACCCTGAGTCCCGATCAAGAGGGTGAACAAGAAAATGGGGGAACTCTGGATCTTCAGCAACCCGACAAACGCTGCGAACTTCACAAGGATTGTGACTGTGATGGGGAAGAAGGGGGCGAAACTTCCAGATTCACGGAAAGGAAATGGGGCTTTTCTCTCGATGAGCTGTATGGTCTGGCGTTGAAATTCTTTAAAGGTAAAATAACAACGTTCAGCTGCTGTGTTGGAATTCTCCTGATGACGACTGACTTCCAGTCTCTAATGGGGGCTAGGGGTTTTCCTATCCCTGTCACGGGCATCGACTGGTCGCAGTTAGATTTTTTTTTCTAGTAGTGGAAGCCACATCCGAGGCTAGCCACCAGAATAAATATGCAACTGCAACCAACCGCCTATTTATCGAATTGCTCTTAGAAGTAATGGAAACCTAAATTATACATTTAGCTATAGATCTTAAAAAGATAGCTGGATGAGTTAATGCACAAAGGCCTTGATGTAAAATTATAAATGATGTAACGAGTGGTATCGCACTTTAGTCCACTCTGTGTTTGGCGAATCTGTACACAACATCGCTTGCTTCTATGGTGTGTGGAGGGTTTTATTATTATTATTATTATTAGTATTAGTATTATTAATTTAAGCTACATTGTTGACGCGGCTCTTCACAGAGGAATCAAGTGTTGCAGTACGTTTTTGCAGTCGTGACATTGTTACTGGTAATTTAAACGGCACGTATTTACTGTAGTTGTCTGTTTAGATTGGCAAGTTCTGTGTTAGACATTCATACGTTGTTCATCGTATTAGTTGCAAGACTTACCTTATGATACAAGTTCCTAATAAGTGGTGCTAACTGAATGTGTCAAAATCAGACCATGCTGTGTGGCGAAGGATGTTTAGCTTCCCGGAACTGTGGTGATTTGCTTTTAGTCTCTGTCTTGCGTCCAGTACTAAATAGTGTTGATTTCATTTTACTACATATGCAGTAGTTTAATGATTCTACTAGACACCCTGCTTATTATATTTTTGGTGCGCTATTTTGAGATCCAGATTGGCTGCACATACATATCTTTACATATTTATACTAGGCATTAAGATATCGCTATGTTCTTAGAAAGTGCTTTGTTTAAGGTGACAACAGAAGTCCCCGTTCTGTTATTTAAACCAGCCAACCCTCAGCCAACAACCCAGTTCTTCAACTACTGGACCCTGCCACTCTTACCCTCCCACTATCAGGAAACATCCCGATTAAGGCATGTCTAACACCAGGGTAAACATAATGAAAGTGTCCTGCCATATTATAGCTATGCAGTGAGTCTATGTGGTGAAGCATTTTTGTTGTTGTTGTTGTTGTTGGGTTTTAAGCACATCAGGCTCCCAGCGCATGTGACAACGGCAAGTCATTCACCTCTCGAGTTGGGTGAGGCGGTTTAACCGCAATGTAATCTATCCATCTGTGCTATTCCTACATTTTTTACATCGAAAGTGGCCACTTGCCGTCTAGTTCTCAGCTTGTGTGTGTGCGTGTATGTTATATCCATGTGAGCTGGATGTCACAGTCAACATTTAGATGCATCCACAGGCTCGCTGTATGTCTTGGAAGGCTTTTTGTTCCCCCTTTTCTGCTCTTATTTTTTTTCTTTTATTAAAATTTTTAAAATGTTAATGTTAGCAGTGTATGGTGAGGAATTTTTTGCCGGTTCTTGCACATTTCAGTGAGACTAATGACCTCTTGACACGTTTTTTTGTTATTTTAATTTTAATTTTTTAAGTGGATGGAATGATGGCAGAAAGATTGAATGTGATTTGTTGGTCTGTTTTAACTGTAAAAGGGTCATTGACATCCTTTAACAAGTTGTTGATTTTAAGAAACGTGTAATTGTACATACATATATATTGTTAAGTATCATTCATGTCATACTAACAAAGAGATTAAACCTGTCTAGTGGTAACCATAGTTATTGATCAGATAAAAAAAGCCTCAGATTTAGTTGCTTTTATTTGGTTTAAGAGAATGTAATAAAGCTGCAAGATGACCTGCACCGTACAACGCATGGGCTTAATGGTTAACAGCTACTGTTAGCCATTAACTTTTATATCTGTATTAATGCAGCCATGAAGCAAAATTTATTTCATTAATTTCCTCTGTTGGTCATGTTGCTGACAGCAGTGTGAAGTTACAGAAAGAGTTTTATTTGTTGAGTGATCGACGTCATTGAGGTGTGCGTTTATGTGTCCGTTTGAGCATCTTGCTCACTTTCTAATGGGCCCCAGTCACATGTCCGCACTGCTAGCACACTGCCATGTGGTCATGAGTGGCCCACCATCGAGGCCGATCGGAAGCGCCACGCCTTACGGGCACGCTTCGAGTACCCAGCGTTCTCCCCTCCGCCGAATGAGGAAGTTCCCAACATTTTTTCCTCTTGTCATCTATCTGCAGTGTAGAGCGCAAAGTTAAATCCTGCTAGACCGCTTTAGTGTTGTGAAGGGAAGCACAGACAGCTTGGTAAGGCCTGCTGTGTAACAAGGGCTTTGCATTGAGAATGTTTCCATAATTTGTTTATTTTTTTTTTTTTTTTCATTTCACACAATTAACATTTGTTACGGATGTGTGCCTTTCAACTTTGCCTGGTCAGCTTCAGGTATAGGTAGATTAACAGCTATTCCAGAGGCACGACGCAAGTTTCTGTGCAAACATTGGGCAATGCTTTTTGTTTTATATGAGGGACTGTGTCGATCCATTTTTGAACGTAAAACTCTATTGTGGCACCAATATCACAGTGAAGCATTGCGAATTGCGCAACAGAATATTTGAATGGCTTTTATTCAATTTCTGTTCTTTTGTTTGTGTAGTTGTTGGAACAATACTGTAACTGCACCCTTTCAATTTGCAAATGGAAACAGTTCAAACATGGTGTGACGAAATGGTGTGAGTTTGTAAAAATGCAACAACTAGTCTTAATTTTTTAGCGGTAAAAAAGGAATTGCTCCGTTGTTCCATATATCTCAACCTTGTTCAGTAGTATAAATCACTATCAGCAATGTAGTTGTTAACCAGGTTTGCTTTTGTTATAGTCAAGAGGGCATTTGTACTGAAGACATGTCACAGTCAGCTGGTAGATGTGTGAGTTTTAGGAATGGATGAAAGAAAAATCAACACTTAAAATCGACCATACTTACTTTACGTGTCTGTTTTTACTTTACAGAGATTGCACGGTTAATTTACAATTTCTTTCACAAACTCTCTAATATGTACAAACACTAGTACTTCACAGGCTCATTCATACATTTTAAACAGTCAAAAAACTGACTGGTTCTGCTGGAAGAACTTGTCCGGCTTAGTTTGTTTTTTTAGGTTTTCATTTGTGTACTGCATTCTTGAGGAAAGTTGTTTTTGGTTTCCGATATATAATTTCCGATGAATAATTTTTTTCATTTAATACAAATTAACTTGGATAGTGTTTTAGGTTTAAAATGGGCTTAACACCAGGTTAAGCAGCTGAGGTAATTGACTTTTGAGACTATAAAAATGCATCCTAGACCTTTTTCATTTTAATTACCTTCCTGGTTACCTTGCTTGGTAAAGATCTCCTTAGTCTTGGTGATAGCATTCTCAGTGCTTAGGTTCAGCTTTGAATTCATTTGGTATAAGCTATATGATTTCTGAGCCCAGTTTGGGTTGACCATGCTCTACTCCACACAATGGACCTTGACACCACACAATGTAGTTGGACTGTTGGAGCCTTTGACCATTTAACAGGGTATATTATTAATATAATGTAGAATATTAGGTTAAGCGGCAGGTGAACAGGAGAAACACCCCACCCACCTGCAATGCCAGCAGGAGTTGCGGTTCTTCCAGGGCGATCCGTACTACCGACGACACGGACGTGTTTGAGCGGCAAAAATTGTAATTGGCCTTACAATGTAAGTGGCTTTGTTTTAGAACAGCAAGAACAGCAAGCCAGTAGAAAGACGTTGACCTTTTGCCGTGTTTTCTACTCCCCTTCCAGAGAAAGAAGGCAAAGCCTTTCATCCAACGTACCAGGAGAAACTCAGACTCGTTGCCCTCCACAAGCAGGTTTTACTTGGCCCTTTCAATCCAGATATCTGCCCAGGGGTTGGTTTCTTTGACGTCCTGGGAAATGATAGAAGGTAGGAAAACTGTATATTGCTGTGTGAACCGTAAATAAAATACAGGGGAACGCTGGGGATAAGTCGCGTGTGAGGCTGCGTGCTTTGTTTTCACTCCTGTGACTTCCTGCAGGAGAGAATGGGCATCCTTGGGAAACATGGCCAAGGAGGACTCCATGGTGGACTTCATAAAGCTTTTGAACAAATGCTGTAATTTATTTGCACCGTACGTCACGTCGCATAAAATAGAGAAGGAGGAACAGGAAAGGAAAAGGTAAGACAAAAGCGCTTCAGGTTTCACTGTCTGAGCTCCCTCGGTGTCCCTGAGCGAAATGCAGTGACGCTGAAGTCACTGAGCATCCCTTGGGATAGCCCCGTCTGCTTGTTTGCATGTTCTGCCCAGTTCAAACCTGCTTTGGAAGACTGTAGGCAACGTCCCGTCTGTTTAATGGAGCCACCGGGCTTCGAACCCCACGCCTTTCCTTTCCATCCACGCTCAAAGTTCCACCCCCTCTCTCCACGCAGGATGGAGGAGGAGAAGCGGAGGAGGCTGGAGGAGGAGCAGCGGGAGCGTGAACGGCAGGAGGAGGAGCGGCGGCGGCGGGAGGAGGAGGAGCGACTTCTGAGGGAGGAGGAGGAGAGGCGGCAGGTGGAGGAGGAGAGGTTACGCATGGAGCAACAGAAGTGAGTGGTTGGCCGCCATTTGCTTTTTGACCCTTTGTTTCTATCCAATGGAAAAGGACAAAGACCCTATTCTTGAAATGTGTAGGGTGTCTGAAAAGCAGCCTTAATAAACCATCTTCGCCGTAAATTCATTACTGACCCACATGGGTCGCAAGAATGTCACGAATGCAGTAAGTATTTAGAGTTGGAATGATGACCCAGGGCTACCTTTGTTTGTGTATAAAGCAGACAGCAGATCATGGCGGCCCTGAACGCCCAGACGGCGGTCCAGTTCCAGCAGTACGCGGCCCAGCAGTACCCGGGGAGCCTGGAGCAGCAGCTGGCGCTGGTCCGGCAGCTCCAGGAGCAGCACTACCAGCAGTACATGCAGCAGCTGTATCAGGTGCAGCTGGCCCAGCAGCAGGTACGACCCTCTGCAAACGTCGCATCCGTGCCTACATCGGGGAGGGCCGCACATTAGCAATCGCTCCCAGAGAGGCATGTGAGGGGAGCTCCCGAGGAAGACCGTGTCTTCAGGCTTCCCCGATCGCAGCGCGGCATGCTCCAACGCTAGCCGCTCTCTCTGCAGGCTGCCTTGCAGAAGCAGCAGGAGCCGGCGGCGGCGTCTGCGGCGATGGCGGACGACAGACTGAGCATGCTGCTCCCCGAGGCCGGCGACGGCCCCACAATGAACGGCCAGCACAGCGCGCACGTGCACGACAGTCTGGATGGGGAGCCGGAGCCTGCCGAGGAGCTGACGGAAAACGGACCCAAAGGCACGCGCCCATCCGATCAGCTGTACCCTGCGCTCAGAGGCATCCTGTATAACGAGGAAGCCACATTCATAGCCTTTTACTTAGTTGGCTTGTTACTTCATAACGTTAGTTTAGTCTTGCCAAAGACTGTACTGTTAATCTCAGGATTAATCAATGGCTTTTCCCCTTTTTCCCCTTGTAGCCCCAGTGATCACAGCGCCCTCCATGTGGACCCGGCCGCAGATCAAAGACTTCAAGGACAAGATCCGCCAGGACGTGGACTCCGTGATCACGGTGGGGCGAGGGGAGGTGGTGACGGTGCGGGTGCCCACCCACGAAGAGGGCTCCTACCTCTTCTGGGAGTTCGCCACCGACCACTACGACATTGGGTTCGGCGTCTACTTCGAGTGGACGGACTCGTCCAACGCGGCGGTCAGCGTCCACGTCAGCGAGTCCAGCGACGAGGACGAAGAAGGTGAGTGGGCCGGCTGCAGCCCGGATTGTCGTGATCTGTTCCGTGCGCACACTTAACTTCATTTTCACCGTACGATTAACGGCTCTCCTCGCAGGGGAAACCCAAGGCGAGGAAGAGAAGGCCAAAAAGGACGCCAGCAAACCCCAGGTGGACGAGATAGTGCCGGTGTACAGGCGAGACTGCCACGAGGAGGTGTACGCCGGCAGCCACCAGTACCCCGGTCAAGGAGTTTACCTGCTCAAGTTCGACAACTCCTACTCCCTCTGGAGGTCGAAAGCCGTCTACTACAGAGTCTACTACACCAGATAAGTCAGGGGTCGGACGCTGGCGCGTGCGAGCTGAGGGCACGGAGTTACTGTGAGGGACTGGACTGATCTGATGGGGATTCTCCCCCTCCGCCTAGGGGCGGGTGTGTGCACGGAGTGGCAATTCGTCCGTATTGTGTTAGGGCCTCTCATCCTATCCTATTTGCTATGTCTTGGAGGGGAAAATAAATCCTAATTTCAACATTGCAGTCTTTTTACTCTCTCAACTGAAATGTTCATAACATCCTTTTTTCAGCGAAACACTGCCTTACCTTGCTAAAAGAAAGAGAAAAAACAGTGACCCCTCCATCGTAACGCGTCACGATTCTGTTCTAGTTACAACGGCATATTTGTCTATGCTTTTAAATGGTCTCAGAAGAGACACTTACTTTGGTGGTTAGGATGCTTCTGGTTGAATTTGCCGTCCGTGTCTGGTCAAAAAGGAGTACTGACAAGTTAAGGTGTGGGGAAATGCAGGACAAAGTGAAGTTTCAGGTGGAGGAAGGTGCTTTCACTGGTGAGCTCTTGGTCCTGAATGTTACAACCCAGCTGGTTTTATATCCTACCCCAAATCCCCGGTGTCTGTAGAGTTCGGACCACCTGTTAATCACTGACAATCCAGACAGATTAACTATGATTCGGAAAACGTTCAGTCAAGCTTGTCGCGGCACCGAAATTACTCATAAAACAAAATAACCTTGATTCCTCAGAGCGCTTGGATTAATTGTCAGTGATCGACACTACAGCACGTCCAGTCTTCATTTTGGGTAGAATATAAGACCAAACGCAAGCAGTGCCGATGTCCCCCGCAGTCACATCGGAACTAGCACATTTTAGCGCTGCCCCAGTGAACAGAAAAACACTGACAGCGCACATTCTAGAGTAGAATTTTCTGTGTTTTTGATTTTTGTTGAGCTACATTTTTTGTGGTAATCCATTTATGTGATTACAGAAACGGTGAA
>JAOVYW010003160.1:7995-29333 GCA_025775045.1 Hiodon tergisus | reverse complement strand
GAATTTTCTGTGTTTTTGATTTTTGTTGAGCTACATTTTTTGTGGTAATCCATTTATGTGATTACAGAAACGGTGAAGAGCATGTTATGATGTTCCCAAATAAAATTACATGGTAATTGTAAAGTTTGCTCGTCTAAGAATGAGGTACAGTCCTGCCTATTGCTGGTTTATGGCCATGGATAGTAATTCAAAAATAGTACTAAGACCATGACCAGATGAATGCCTTTTATTAAATCATTTACTCCAATATTGCAACGGTAATGTTTTAAAACCAACATTTCTTTTGAGAAGCACACTCAGTTTAAAGGCTGGATTCTTACTAGTTTCCCCTTGTTCTCAGAACTCATGGAGTGAAAGGTTTGGACTTTTTTTTGAGACAAGTCACCGTCTCCCAAGCTTTGACTGGGCCTGGTCTGATATATGATTGATATATAAAGAGCTTTTTAAACTTAAGGATGACCTTCTTTCACTGGTTATGATCCACCAAACCAGATATAAAGGCCAAACTTTTTTCAGGGGATATCAGTTGTCAGACGACATAAAAGCAGAATAAGAAGATATTTAGCAGTTTTGTGTGTACAGCCTGTGTATTTTAATCGGATGTTTCTGAACGGCAGTGCAGTTTGCTGGCTTTAATTTGTTGTGATTTTTCAATTATTGTTGCCTTCTTTCATTTACATTTTGCACTGAGAAACGAGCTCTCTCCTCCTTAAGCCTCTCTGAAATGGACGCGTCCCTTTCCCTTGTGTTGCATTGCGTTTTATACAGCTCCCTGGGTTGAATAACACGCCGTCAGCACAGCCACTGAGGCTTAACATTTTGTCCGTGTCATGGTATAGGTCATTATCATGGAAGATTGTTTGTGTCTTGGTTTACTGAAGGAATATACAGAGACCAGGAACAGGACTGGGTCTGCATCCGTTAATATTTTCTCCCTCTTAGATCTGTTTTTGATTTATTTTTGTACACACATACAAGGAGTAAAGTTTTGGAAGTTAAACCGATTATACGTTAAGTCGCTCACTGCATTCTTGAAATGCATGAGTTTAATGACATGGTATTATCAAACCTGGCCTATAATTATTTTAGATACAAACACTATAATTTAATTGTCTTATTACAGAGGGATCTGGTATTTTCTTGATGAAATGTACACTATTTGTAAGAACAATTACTTTGCCATAGAACAACTGTCAATTTACGTCTTTGAACTCTCGTTGATTCTAACGACCATTGATATTTTTTCACTTTGACACCACTTTTGGCACGACATAACGCAGAGTTGACTTTTGCCAATCGCCATCCCCGTTATTCTGTGTTCTTTCGGCTGTATATTTTGACTAAACTTTGCCTGTAGTGCTGTTTTTCTTCCCTTGATACCAAGTTTGTATATAACATACTACCCTTTATTGTGTTTAATTTATAAAATATAACTAAATAAAGTTATGCTGAGTTGTTCAACATCACCACTGTGACACAGCCTTACTGTTGGCAGCATACCCAGTTGATTAGATGTGATTATTAAAAACAAGTTGTGAAAACGTACAGTTGAAAGCACAAAACCGTCCTCAGTAAGAAAAACAGCATAGTGGAGTTACACCTGGTTCTGTGTACACAATATTGATTGCGAAAAAGTTTATTCTGACTGCGGAGAGACAGAGCTGATAAGTTTCTGTTTTGGTTTGTTTCAGTTATGGTAACAATAGTAATGTTAATATATATATTGTCCTCTAAAATATTTCGTAAGGAAACGAAAGGTGAGGGAATGTGGGTAAATGAGAGTAAACTGTTAAAAGTGATGACCTTTGTGTAAATTGTACATTTCTAACTTTGACATGGGGAAAAAAGTTCTAAAGATCTATGTTTCTGTTTGATCTATTGAGTTTTGAGTGCATTATTCCTGAGTATATATTTCACCTTGATTAAATTTTCCATTTATCTGTACAACTGGAATCTGACTCGTAATGTTTTTTATTTTTATTTTCTCGCTAGTTCAGTGGGGGAGATCGGTGGGGTACCCTCTGTAACCGGGGCAGTTTTCAGCATGTCCTTTTGGGCTCATAGAACCTGCCAAAAAGACTGACTGTGTCTGTTCAGCACTTGTACAATCCTGCCAGGAAAACAGAAGTCACGAGAAACCCCCTGCTAATGAGGCCTCAAGGCCAAATTCTAATTTAATCAAACCTATACTACTGCTGCTGCTGCTCTTCATAGTCCATTAAAGGGACGGCTCAAATAACCGAATTCTCTTAAATTCTGGGTATATAATTGCATAAAACGCCCCCTGCTCTTAAACCCGGATTGGTTAATGACACGAGCGGCATGGCCTGCAGCGTTTCTGGACGTCTCCCACGCAGCCTTAGCGGGTTTTCGAGATCTAGTTCTCCCCAATGGCAGCACTGATAGCCTTTTTCAAGGCTGATAGCCATTTGACCTTGTCCTCCTCTTTCTCTGTAGCACAGGTCCACTGGCGCTTTGGGCCTTCAAGGACGAAGGCGTTTTGCACATCTAGGGATGTAAAGAGACAAGGATGATCATTTTACATTCGCAAGAGAAAACCCTGGTGGTTCGCTTTACATTGCAACGCGTGGCACTATGTCGTTTTCCTTAATGTTGGTTTGTTTCATAGGTTGTGCTGCTACTTCATGTTAGTAGATGCTGTTTCATGGCAAAGTAGTCTAACTGACAATTCTAATAAAACTAACGCTCTCATATGCAATCGACTGGGTGGCATGACCTCCATTGTCTATTATTAAGATCAGCTCCTCTGGCTGAACTGGTTCAAACTGACTTGTCAGTGCTTTCCACCCACTGGAAAATATACAAGACGGGAAGGAAAGGAGAAATCTGGCAATACACATGCCCTTTTAACCTGTTTCCATTCTCACTTATTTGCCTGTATTTTGTCATGTTTTTTTTAATTTCTATTGGGAATAGAAATGCTTGTCTATTCACTGCTGGCCACACAGCCCATAGCATCAGTGCCAACTGAAGGAGAGGCAAGTCTATCTCGGCAGGACTGCCAGCATGTAGACGCTTGTTAGCATTGCTCTCCTGGTCACAACTTGAAAATGAGCTACATTTGAACCTGAAAACTCCATCTTATAGGGCTCAGTATGTGCCGATATCAGAATGAATAACTTAGCTTGTTTCCCCCCCGTGAAGCCACAGCGAGACTTTGGTCTGCTAGGAAAAAAAACTCGTCAGACAGAGCCATGTCACACCGTCAACGCTGCCCCACGGTGCAATGGTGCCACCTACACCTGGTATCGGAGATGTCTCGCAGGACGAGCCTATGCAGGGCCACGGAAGCCAAGAAGGCGTGAGAGGTCTTGGAGGCATGTCCGAAGGGCAGGTGAGAGACCCTCCGCTCGCTAAGGACCAACGCGTCGTTGAACAGAAACAGGCCCAGGTCACTCACGTGCTCGTACACCCTGTAACGTGCAGGTTGGGGAGGTTTAACATTTAGTCCCCTTTCAGGACTAAATGTGCGTTTCATTTCAATAAGCATTGTCTTCAGCTCAGCAAAAGTCGTATTCACTTGTCTTCATTGCCCCATTTGAATAGATACGCTGGTGGAAATGTTTTCACCTGAGAGAAGCTGCAATGTTGACATCGTGCAAGACGAGCAGCATCACCTCCTGGACTGCGATCAGATGTCTGTTCCCCTCCTGCAAGTTCTGAGGGAAGGGAGGCATCATTTATTCATCCACACAACCTGCCTCGGGTGCCACATTCAGACCACTCTGAATACACAAGTAAAGCGGTATTAACATGCACAGACGCATGTTACCTGTGCACTATGTCGAGAAAATACTATCGGGCCATGTAACTCCTTACGATAAAAGTGCACTTTGTAATAATATAAAACTTAATAATATGCTTTAATGTAATAAATAGACTAATATAAACTTACTGGGCAGCTCTGAATCAATTTCTGAGTTTCTAGTATCTTCGCGTCTCCATCTATGCTCTGTTTAAGCTGAATGGAGAACGTGGGGAAACAAAATGGGTTAGAAACTCTGGTTTGATTTTTATTAAGATTCTTTATACTGTAACACATTTTTTATATTTACATAGAATACATTTGATATATTACCCAGACTCGACAACATAACATATAATGGTGCTGCCAAACCCCTTTCAATGGCCTCATTAAAAAAGGGGCTGTCAGTTAAGCACAGTACTCTGTGAGGGGGTGAAACCACACCTGTGTTTGACATTCATCAAGGTAGTCACCGCTTATTTATACTCTGACTAGCCAGGGTGATGTAGCAGGTTCCTTATCTCTGATTAACATTTATTCAGTCAGCCACCATTTGTGCATACTTGTCTAGCTGGCTAACCAGGATGATAAAGCAGGTTCCTTATCTCTGATTGACATTTATTCAGTCAGCCACCATTTGTGCATACTTGTCTAGCTGGCTAACCAGGGCGAGGTAGCAGGTTCCTTGCTGGGTTTTTTAAATGCTGTTCAGGGGAAAGGATGGGCTGTACCTTGCAGATGAAGTTCTTGTAGCTGCACAGGGCGTCTAGTGCAGAACTCAGGTGTGGCTGGTCAGGGTGCTCCGGGGCTGTATGTAAGGAGAGGGCCTGGAGCAGTATCACGTATTCCTCTACACGAGATGAGGGCAAGAGCAGGAGCTCCTGGAGGCTTGTATACAGAGAGCACAAGCAGAGACGCATAAATCATTAACACGAACGCACGCACGTGGATGGAAAGGGTTCGATCTGATCTGTCATTTCAATCGTTTCTTTAAAGCATTTTTGTTTCACTCTGGTTGATGGAACTTCTTTTCTCAACGAGGTCTGTCCACGAAAGAAACTCACTGTTTTATCCGTACCTCATCATTTTGGTGGCCGGCGTTCTGTCGTGCCTCTTCAAAAAGGCCCGGAATACTGGGATCATCTCTCTGCACTGCAACGCCGACAGAAACCAGGGCGCAATGAATACACGCAAACCGTATAAGTTTGTGCACAACTGGGTAATCCACTCCAGGAATCTAGGCGGAACTCAGAATAATGGACATTTTCTTGCACTGAAACCAAATTGATGAAACTGACTTGCTCACTCTCCTTATTACTTAGAAATATTAATATTACTATTACGGGCAGTGCTGAGCAGAAAAAACAGCTCCTTTTTGACCCGCATTGGCCCACCCTGTCAATGGTCCTAAGGATGGTGGCGTAGTTGTTGAAAAAGTTGGTGTAGGCCCCCAGCTTGGAGCAGAGCTTGAGACACACATCCCCCACGCACTGGACCGGACTCCAGTCCTCTAGTCTCTCTGCCAATTCCTCCAGGAAGACACTGTGTGAAAGGACGCGCACACTGTGCTGTAAAATACTGCACTCACTTCCTGTGAGAGAGGATTCGTTAGTATGCCGCTCACAGTGAGAAACTTTGTCAAAACAGAAGTAAATAGTTAACAATTTAGAAGAGGGGGAAACGATTTCAACCATTCAATCAAGGACACAATCAACCGTACACAGCTGACAATGTTAAAAATGTTGCTATAGCCTTGCCACTGCATGTGGAGGCCCATTAGCTAACAAAGACACATTCTGTGTACTCACTACTTGTATGTTTTAGAAATGTTCATTGTTAACTGTCTTATAATTGCACAGTTTGCGAATCCAGAAGTGTACCCACTTGTTGACCTCCAGAATGTCCAAAACTGAGGAGAAGATCGTAAGAACATTGGCAGAACTCAGGATGGCCCGATTGGAGCTGAGGGCAGCCCGGAGGGGGCCATGGTACACTTCGGCCACTGTCTCGAGCAGCTGCACATATGACCCCTCGCTGTAGAACAATTCTTCAGCCACAGCAGTTCGCCTGTCCATGTTAGTGCCCGTACTCTGCAAACGTAACCAAAGACGTGGACAGACTGAGGCTGGGTCTGCTTACTGAACTGCCGTGCTAGCCACATTCTGACCCGTCATGTGAAGAACGTATAGGGTTACACACACACTGCAAGAAGACAAGCAGTGGTGGGCACACTGACCTCTGAAACCATGACAGTGTGGCTCAAAGTTCTGGTGGGGAAATCTTCTGCCAGAAATTTCCTGCTTGAACCCCCATATTCCCCCTGACATCTCCTCTGCAGATACTCTGACAGGAAGTGCAGGGGATTCTCCTATTGGCCAAACAAGGGGAGAAAAGCCACTGGGCGCTCTGGCAAACAAAGACAGGATACTGGAACAAAACATTAAGCCGTGTAAACTTAGTGCTGCTTACGCATCTCTCTCTGGAAAGGGCTACTAGTCCCTCAGATAAAGCTTGTGTCAGCTCTGATTTTCTGTGTATTTCAAACAGACCAATGGCATCGTATAGAAACTGACCTGTGGTGACAAAACAAAAACTTCAGATGTGTTATTTTTAGATCACAAAGTAACACTGACATTCTTGTAGATGGAAACAATATAACTGAACAGAGTGGCTATCATCAAGGAAAACTACATAATTTACTGAATCTCCATAACGTGCATCCGTCTTTACTGTAAAAGGTAAAAGCAACCACATTACCATAACTTCTATAATGCATTCTTACATAAATGCAACAGTCTTACATAAGCAGAATTTAAATTATTTATATTTTAAATTATCGTTGTATATTTCAGCATATGTATAGGAGTACCTTCCACCTGAAGATAAACCAGCAGGATTACCTGAAACCCTTTCTTCTCCCCTAAGGATAACTCACCCAGTGCGCGCCCTCTTATCTCATGACACAGTTGCTGGAGTCGTGGCACCAGCTGGTCCCTGAGAACCCGCAGGGTCTCCTCCAGCCACTCTGCCTGCCTACACCAGTTCACCAACGGGGCCTCATTGAAATACACTCGGGGCGGGAACTCTGCTCTTCCAGACCATTGGCTGAGAACTGGGTGAGAGGATAGTCACGGTCAGAATTAAGGCAACTATGCTGCTCTCGTGCAATGGGGAGTGTGGGTGTTTTACCTGGTTGCTACAGTTGTTTTCCATACTCCTTTTTAATGGGCCTGGTAAACTTTGTAATCAAAATGCTGCATGGTATTATGTAAACAGTAATGCCGAAATTTTTGGTTAATGCGTGAACCGAAGTAATACTGCCTCTGCATCTTCCTCTCGTTAATATAGATACATGGAAAAATTACCGAAAAAAATGTGTACTTAAATAAAATGCCTTGAGATTCAAGAAAGATATGAAGCCATACTTACTGTGTTGGTAGGATCCAGTGGCAATCCCAGTTGGAGCGTTGACACTAAGGCCAGTCAGAGTCGAGAGCTTTGATATAAGCTGCATTCCTTTCACTGAGAGGAAAGTGAAATGGGAGCAATTGTAACGAAAATATCGTCATAAAATCAGGCTTACATTTCACAGGAATTCCATCATTATTTTTTTGGCTTTAACTGCCTGATAGTTCATAAAATGAATTATTTGCTAATTTCCTCCGCAGAACCTCCTCTGAGTGAACAGCTACTCACTGTCAAGAGTGGAATTGATTCCTATATTTTTGCAATTCAATTTAATGGAAAGAAAAGTGTTTGTGAGTGGCAACCCCCTTTATTCCACTGGGATACAAATGTTATCCCAGTGGAATAATTAACTGAGAGAATGTACATTATTTAGATATTTATAGATATTTTTAGATGACAGCATGAGACAGGGAAAATTTGTGAAAGATCAGTGTATAGCATGACAGTTAGCATAACAATGAGCCACAGAGAAACTGCTAGGTTCAAGTGGATATGGACTAACCGGAGGCTGCAATAGGAGCAAAAATATTGAAACTGCCTCCCTCTGTGAGAGGCACTACCCAGCCTGAGAGTTTTTCCCAGAAGTCCCTGACATCCGGCTTCAGAAGAGTCTGTTCCGTGATGCTGCAGCCTGGATGGAAGAGGCCTGACACTCATAACAACTGAACAAAGAACATCATCACAGTAATCAGCAGGGGGAAAAACCTTCAATGAAACATCACACCCCTGGGAAAACAGGTTTAGGCGATGGTTTTCGGTATTATTATAGACTTCAATTGTCCCATGCTCACTATTTTATATCAGCCAAAAGAACAAAGTTGTGTTGAGATCATTAATAATAACAGCAGCAGAGGAAGTTCCATCCACCTTGTATGAGGCTGATGTCTTCAGTGCCACCCTCAGCAAGGACACCCACACTCTGGGCGTTCCTCCCCTGTAGCAAGCTTTCAGCCCGGAACAACAAAGACTCCAAAGTGGTGCCACTGTGATCATACAGCAGTGGGACCACCCCAACCCGCGCACCAGACAGCACAAGCTGTGAAAACACAAATGGCCACCGGTGTGAGTCAGGGTTTGAAAATGTCAGTTCAGTTCCAGGTGGAACACTACGGTTGTACATTCAGAAAGGTCTTTGGCTTTAATGCTCCAAAAATAAATACAAGTATAGTTGAGTGGAATAAAGTTGGTGAATTAACAGCATTAAGTGAAATTAGAGTGAACTACATAAATACCGTAAAATAATAAAAGGCAATAGATGTCTAAAATGAATGGTTTGTTTTATTGATGTTTTGCTTTTTGTTGTATTGAGAATGTGTTTTTGTAATTTCTGACTAACAGTCTTATTTGGTGTGAAACTGCTGTTTTGCAGTCAGGCCACTGTTTCCAGTCAATCGGCTTGAAGTTCTATGCTTTTCACTCACTGCCTGGGTCTATCCTGTACCTCAATATCAGAGCCACCACTGTGTGTAAGCCACTCCTACCTCATATGCTGGCACCCTAGATGACACCAGCAGCAGGTGGAGAGGACCCTGAATGTGACAGTGGCTGTTGCTGTGCGGATGTACCAGCAGTCTTCGAGTGGAAAGGGTGTAAGAGCCACACAAACTTTTCCTGCAGAAAACACATCACCGGAGCAGGAATGAGCTGTATCTGAATCTAAATGTGGTCCATAACAATCTTTTTCAAATCTAGAATAGTAATTATGCAAACTCCTGATGCTCACCCCCTGGGCAGCGAACGCAACTTGCTAACAACGCGGGTCTTCTCCAGGACAGAATCCTTGACTGTATATCCACGGGCCTCCTGTGCAAGCAGCTGGGACAGTGAGCACTGGGAGCGGCTTCTGTCCTGTGAGACCAAACCACAGTAATTAAACATTGTACTTTGATGCATTCACATTTATTTTCATCAGCCGTTTTGGGCTTCTTGAATTGGGAAAATGAACCGATTCAGCTTCACTAATGAAGGGAATAGCAATGATGACAGATTCGTTCCAACGTCAGCAACTTTGAGCTCTGTGAGGAGCCCCCACCGGTGCCTTACCCCAAAGTGGACCAGGGAAGCTGTCAGGCTCTGCTGGCCCACACTGGCTCTCAATTTATTCTCCTGGACCTTGGTGCTATGTGTTCCTGCTGACCAGCTGTTACTTAACCACACCCTCCTGGACTTCAGTCTGGTTCCTATGAGACTCAGATGGAAGATATAGACAAATAGCTCTAAATGTATGATGAATATGTGCTTGGATAACACAGAAATTAGCCAGTGTTTTGTTGTTGTGAAGTCATGCAAAAACCCATACATAGTCTACTTGAATCAGGATGGCAATGCCAATTTTACTCAACAACGTTTATACACACATTCATTCAAATTTGCTCCCCAAATCCACATGCCTGTGACCACTCTCGCTCACTTTTGTGCTCTTCCACCTTCTCCCGGATGGCCTGCCTGATCCACCTCTCCTTCTGCCTCTCCTCCAGCTCCTCGGCTTCCTGGAGCGGCTCATTCAGGGTGCCGTAGAGATCAGTGGCCTCCCGGGGCGTCAAGTAGTCCAGGTTGGAGATGCAGGCAATGTAGTGCCTCTTCCAGGCTCCGTACTCTGTGTCCACTGGGGTGTATGGGAGGAACCAGCCATGCCTCACACACTTCGGGACCCACAGGCAGTCCTGGAACCACAGGGAGAGGCATGGTCACAGGAAAACCTAGTGATCATTACTGATATGCATAATAATGATCGAGATGTCCAACTGGACCCAGGAATAGCTGGTGTGAATGTCCAGTCCAGAGAAAGGCATCCTAAATTTGAAGATGAACTATATAAACAGTAAATATATAGCATGTATAAGATCAAGACACTGTGTAAAATTTTGAATGTTTTTTTTTTTTTTTTGTGCTGGAATGTGGAGAGGAGCAAAAGGAAAATACATTATATATTTTTTTTTAATATATGTACAATATGAAGTATATGCATTTTCTATGTAAACTTCATGACATGAAATTATGCTGTAAAGCACTGTACTAATGTATAAATGGAAGCTTAATAATAACTTCATAATCCACAGCCTGCCTTCTAGGGCAACCAGCAGAGAATCAGCCCAACACTGACCTGCTCAGCCAGGAACTTCCAATGCCAGCTGACCTGGGCGACAATGCAGAGTTCCATCGGATTCAGAAAGGAGAGGATGTAGAGGGATAGGCAGCGGGGCAGCAGAGTGGTAAAGTCTGCACGAGTGACCGGAACCACTTCCATGAACCAGTCTCGGACGAACCTGTCAGGTGAACAGGTGGGCTTGCTAAGTAATGAGATATGTATGATGGGGGATGTGGTGGGGGCAATGGTTTTCGTTAAACCTCGTTACATTGCCACACATGCTCCATGTACTCACTTGAGCTGGGATCTGGAGCATCTGGTCAGGGTATTATGAATAAACTGTTTCCTCTGACGGTCATTCCACAAGTCAAACCAGTGTAGAATGAGGGTTGTCCTCTCTTGAAAAAGCTAATAAAAAGATCAGACCATTTCATATTAGTTTAATATAAATTAAAAATATAAAAGTTTGAATACTGTGTAACTCGCATGGAACAACATAAACACATTGTATATGATCCACAACTAAAAGAAAGTCATATTAGAATAGCGATATTAAATTAGTTTAACCTGTCGATTGGATGGCTTGTTGTTCATGGGTGTCCAAGTACTTAAGCGGGTCTCTGCCGCGACTAGTAACTCCTCTGTCATTGTCGGCTGACGGCTTGTACTGTTGAGCTGCCATTGCTTTACGCCGTGGGGACACCGTCGCCCTGTGGATTTTAACAAATCTGTTCCCAGGGAGGTCATTATGGCTGGATCTGAAACATTGAAACAATTTGATTACATTATAATTATCATTATAGGCATTTTAACAGCAGAACATTGGAAATGATTAAATCAGAGAATGACTTTGCGCTACTACGTCTCCATAAGAACATGTTACACTTTTACAATATTTGAATTTTCAAATGTTTGCATACCGCAGAGAACGACACAGACTACCTAATGACAAAAATTACCATTCAAGAACAATTTAAACTTTTAAAATAATAATAGTTTTTTTTAAAAAAACACACCGTAGGTCTATTTGGGCGGGGGAAAAAACATTCAAAGGTTGAGAATCATAAATTAGGATCATTGACCTGGGACCATGGTTTTTAAATGCATATAATGCAGTAATAATTTGTAAAATAATATCCCAACAGATATATTTAAAACAAGATTTAAAATTACCTTAAGTACGTCTTAAACTATGCAGCCCCACGAGATCTGGCCACCACGCAGACGCAGATGACCTACGTTTCCTTAGAAACAAATAGCCTAACAAACACTCTAGACTAATCGCCATTCAACTTGTCTTGTACGTATAAAGGCTGTCCGCCACCGAGATGAATGTCTGAAGAAGTGTTTTCTTAAGATGCAACACTTTTACCTACTTTTTTTTTTTTTTTTTTGCATTACTGTATACAAACTACAGTCCTGTTTGTTGTTGTCACTGCATGGTAAGCGTATATACATTTTCGTTGATCAAGATGTTTTAATTTTCCATTATTATGAGAAAAGGCAGCGCCGTTTGTATAAAAGTGCGGATTTGCGTCATTTAAATTGTAAAGTTAAAACGTGTTTGTCGCATTAATAATGTGACAGATTTACGAAATTAAGGAGCTACAACAAATCTTTTTTTTATTCAACAGTTTATTTTTATCTAATAAACAATAACCTAAAACAGAAGACACTGGATAGAAATACACAATGGCACCATGCAGTTGCGTCACTCTAAATAATCTTTATTAACAAGATATGCAATATACATCATCATTACAATACAATAAAATAAACTTTCAAAAGCATTGATGGATAACATTTTCCGTTCCCAGCATATAAATGTAATACACTAAAATAAGGCTAGTAGTCAACATTTAACAAGTGGTTAATCCTAGTCTTTGGGACAAGTAATTTTTTTTCTTTCTCTTTTTCATCTGTACTCATTTACACAAAACACCTATCAGACTTTTTTTAAATGATTACCCAGACTGAAGGTGCAACAAGAAATTCAAATATAAGCAAGCCTATTTACATCATTTGGTACTGATCCAATGATGGCCAGGGTCAGAATTGACAATAGCTGTATACTATGATCAAAAATTACATTAGTGTAAAACCATCAATGAGGAACCTGAATGGGCATACAAATAGACTTATCCAATCATTTTTACTGTAAATAAAGAATTTTAAGAGGATATTTTTTGCAGGAAATTGAAATTTGATGCAGTCTGATCAGGCTGCATAGCTCCTGCATAAAATGAATCACTGCCTTTAACAAGTTAACCACTCCAGTAGATCCATTTTATATATACTTTATATGTACATGAATGATATTACACTCCCTCCTCCTCTCCCTTGTGCCGTCACCATGGATATGCACGTAGTACCTACTTCCTCAGGCTGATAAGAGCTCCGTTAAATGCTTGATGTTCTGGGTACATCCTGGCTGTCCGCAAGATTGAGCTTTTGACTTAGGAAATGGTAAGTTAAGGGGGAAAAAAACAATACATTGTAAGGGGAAAAGGGAAGTCCATGAATTATTAATAAGTGCGGGAGGCCAATATCACTGTATACAGAGTGACAGACTACAAGCTCAGCACCTGATAGGGAATCAAACTGAAAACAAGTTCCAGAAATTGAGCATTTCAATTCTATGCTTACCTAAAATGTACCTTACAAAAGTACTATTTATGTTCCTGCTTTCTTATGGTCAACAGTTTCAGAAACATAAATAGAATCATATGCCTTTGACGAAAGGATACATTGAAGAACTCAGTTCCTCCAGCTATAAGAAAAAAAGTAAATTGATTACATGAGGTTCTGTCACAAGTCAGTTATTTCCAATTTACCAGTAAAAATTATATTGCTACTGCATGATGAATACAGCCACAGAATAATAACAAGGATACAGAATATTTTTTTATTATACTGACAACAGCCAACGAGAACTTACATTTAGTAGCAGTTTGTCCATGTTGGTATCACTAGCAGTCTTCCTATGGTCCTCCGGCATCTCATCCACCTCTCCATAGAGGTCAAAGTGTAGGCGAGCCAGCTTCTCCTGCATCTCCCGCACATGCTCCATCTGATCGATAGAGCATTCGTTACCTGCAGAAAAGAGGAAGCCAAGTGGCACTGCTACTGCTTAGTTTATAATGCTAAACAAATGAATGATTTGGAAAGGAAAATTAACAATGTTTAGACCAGCGGTTTTAAATTAGCCAGTCTATTTATGCAAGGGCATTCTATATCTAATACAAGTCAAATGAAAAGCTGTTCAAATTTGCACGCTCAAGAAACTAAGCCCTTAGTTACATATATATTGCTAAAACTATTTAATAAAAAGTAGAAGAGATGCAAAAAACCTGATTAATTTATATGATTAATTTATCAAGAAAAAAACAAATAATTCCAGTCATATCAATCATTGGGGAAAAAATATTTTCAGATGACACAACCATCTTTTTTCTCAACACTAACACAATTTGGAATATGGAAATAATTCACCAACTATTGCCATTACTTTAAATAACAAAAACCTTAATTCATCAGCATTATTTTTGCAGAGAGTATTTTGTAATTCAGACCATACAGTTGCTGTCGCACATTAACTACAGTCTGCTTCGCAAAGAGATTAAATTAATCCGGGCGATTAATTTCCCGGCATGTGGACAATCAGTTTCATGTGCGACACTGTTGCATCACTTCCACGGGCTGCATTATTAACTGCTCACCAAAGGCCTGAAGCTTGCCAGAGTGGAAGTCATTGAGAAGGCTTAGCAGACCCTTCTCCATCTCCTGGACATCAGAAACATCTGTGAGGAAGGAGTGCTGGATGGGGGCAGACTGGTTGCTCTTCCCCGTCTGACCTTGGGGTCGGGGCTTCTCTCGCCCACCTCTGCATAACAGCACAGGCACAAGTGTTTAGCAGCTGGTATAGCTCACTGCTGCTGCTGCTGCTTGAATAAGCAAAATAACCCGATCCAATTATACACTAGTGCCGAGGGAACAAGTGCATGTGATTATACATATTAACGTATAACCTCATTTCATTATAAATAAAGGTGTGTGTAGCCAATGAATGCAAAACAGAATGTGTAAGTTACCGTTTACAATGGTAGAATTTTTGTGGTTTCACTGTGGCATCATTGTGTTTGGATTTATGCTTTTAAGTTATGCGTATACGTGTCTTGATTTACATTTTACGAACGGGGCAACAAGAGTGGCCTCAACCATTTGAGAAGAATGCTCAGGCATAGTTAGAGAGCAACTAACAGCATACGGAATCAAACAGTACACTTCATACACGAGAATGAAAACAGCTGGGCTGCGTTTAAAGTGTAAAAAAATTGCATCATGCGTTGCATTTCTGCAAAAAGCCTATGAGAGATGTTGATTCAAAGAAGAGAAGCTGCAACTTATCACGTTTCAAACCAAACAATTGCGGTCAGGACACCCACCTACGATATTTTGCTTTCTGACTGGAATGTTTCCCCATATTATTAAAGCCAATGTTTCTGCTGGATGCCGCATTCTTTCGGGCAGTCACTGGTGGAGGAGGCTGGTTTGTGGAGGGCCTGGGGCTTTTTCGTTTCAGTATCCTCTCCTCCATTTGCTCAGGGTGTTGCTGCAATGCTCCTTTCTGAAGCAATACCACGTGTACATTTAAAGTTGCTGTACAATGCAAGCCAGTGCAAAATGGTTTAAACGACACTGTAGTTAGTAACTTTTCCTAAAATCCAAGTTAGTTAGTTGGAAAGATGTTAGCTTCTAATAACAATTAACAAATTAAAGAGGAAAAACTAAAATACAACGTAACCCTACCATTATTAGGTAGGTAGCTAATGAGTTGATAACTACAGCAATCAACAGGTAGTTCACTTCCTATTAGATGCCTAGCTAGCTGATTCTCAACAGAGCGCATTGCGAGTATACGTAGAAAACTAGCCGATTACGCTAATTTCGACTGAGTGCTAACTTGCAAGCTAAAGAGAATGAACTGTGAGGAAATAACCCTATTCCACAACCCCCATAAGCAGCTTTACTGCGATTTTACGAGCTAGCAGGTCATTTAAATTTTTTTTTAACTCGCTATACAAAGCAAGAGTTACTCGCAGTTATTTACTCTATGCTCAACTGGCAAGATAAACACATTTGATATAAACAAAGCAGAGCACCTTAGGAAACAAAAATCGCTTGAACCTTACAGCCTGTCAATATAAATGTTTATAAATACACATTTTGCTGGATACATACATCTGGCGTTCTTCACATCCCACTTCCTGGCTCGCTGGTTCTTAGTGGGGATACAAAACGGCAATAAGACGTCTCTTCCGGGTCCGAAATCAGCAACAAATGTCAAAATAAAAGTCTCATTCCGAGGATGCAAATGTCAAACGCCTCAAAAAAATTACTTACTTATGCATCTATTATGAAATAACGCGAAATATAACTTTTAAAAACATGTGATCGACCACTGAAGAGAAACAGTATTCTGCGCTGTATATTAGACATTGTTCAGTGTTGAAATGTTTGCGTCTTTAGTGTAGTCCACTCTGCTGCATTTGCAAAGTAAAAGACGTGTGAAACGTGCACCGCGGAACGCTTACATTCTAACAGAGTTTTCTAGGAAAGCTGTGAAGCAGGTGGTGTTTAGTTTGACTCCTGCTGTAAATTATTTATGGTTACTATAAAGTATTGTTTTTAATTCTGCTATCCTGTTATGAAGCCTGTTATATATCCTGTTTTGACACAATTTTTTGTCTATGCAGTGTTTGTCTTCTGAGGTTATAGTGGACACTATAAGTTGCATATCTGTAAGTGCACTTTCTTTCGGGGAAACCATTTTTACAGCTGCAACACCTTTCCAGTCTTTACGGCCAAATAAGTACCTATACTGGAGGGGAAAACAGGTCAATTGTTTCAAACTACTGAGGTAACTGAGTTCGACTGTACTTCGGTAGGGGCCTGTAGTCCTGTTGTGTGATGCTTATGGCAGGTATGTCAACAAAACATTCCCAGTCGCCAAAGGTATACATAAAGCGTACAATTATTATTATTAATTAAATCACCCAAGATTTCCTGATACAAGTATACATTATTCTAAAGGATTTGTCAAATATTGACTATTATCATGTGGAAAGATTTTGCCCAAACGAAGTTATGACGACTGATTATTGACCAATGTGTAGTTTTGCGTTAGCTCCGGAACGTCATCTACATAAAATAATAACTTTCTCACTTTATTATATTAATAGATAATTAATAGCTAACTATTAACATATACGGCGCACTCTAGATAAGGTTATATAGATCACTTGACAAACGTAGGATCGGGGTAGACAATCGCTCCGCTCATGCTTTATTTAAAAAAAAATATATATATTTATTTTGATGATAAGCATTACGACTGTTCGACACCAGGTTATAATATCCGATTTATTTATTATAGAACTATCCGGTTAAAGTTATTCGTATTTTTAACTGTGTAACTGGCTACGTTAGGTAGACATTTATTTTTAATATCGACTAAAATAATTGCAAGATATGCTTATTTTTAATAATTTTCTGTTGTTTTAATGTGCCAGTGCCAAAATGGGATCAAAGTATCGAACAGCCGTGATTTTATTTTTTATTATATTTTCCTTCGCTTTACCTGCCACATGCCTATACAACCACAAGAGGGCGGTCAAGTATGCCTTATGTATTTATGACAAAACATTCACAATGAATTGGACTGATGGGTTTAATGGTATAAATAACGCCCCACTGTAACGACTTTAAAGTAGTCTGTTTTTAAAAAAAAAAACGTTTAGATGGGCAAGCAATTACCAGTTTTTATAATAAAAGGAAATTGGATGTACATGAGAGGATCTTTATTTAATAATAAAATTGTACTTGTATCTTTGATTGTGCTTTAGAAATGGAAAACGTAAATAACAGTAATTTTCCACCACAACTATTATAACTCCTAGGCCTACTACTTACAAGAAACACAGTAGTAGCCCAATGATAATTTTTTTTTGGGTTATATACAAAGCAACAAATGGTCTTTTTGCCGAAGAATAATCCCAGATAGGCATCGGTGTAGAATTATTTAGTTAATTAACTTTAAAAAGGTTTTTTTTTTTAAATATTTTTTAAAACTTGAGCCATTCTATTGTATAAGAACGCCCTCTAGAATAAACTCCAGTCCGTATTTTATCAAGGACACGCGTAATTACAGATTCGAAAAACGCAGGTAACTTTTTAGTCCTTCTACTGGACTCGCAAAATTCGATTTATTTTTGTCACAGGTGGTTTCAACAGGCTTGGAGCAAAAAGATTTAAAGCTTACATCCTTCGCAGAATGAGGCGGGACCGCTTTGGGCAATCCCACTATAAAGGTTTCCTTGGTCTTTTTTTCTTTTTCTTAACGACAGACCTGGATAAAACTAATTTCCCTGTTATTTTCTAATTTGTTTTTTATTCCACTGTATTCGTAGGAAATGCCTTTTCACAAAAGAACAGTGGAACCCCGGTTGGTGTGCCGGTTGAACGAAATGGGTGACAAAGTTGACATGGTGGGTTACCGTGGAGGTACGTCCACGGGAGTTGAGGATTATAATATTCGGAAGACAGTGTTTACATCTCTGGCGGAGGTTAGTTGCCATACACTGATAAGTATTCTCCGTCAACTTTCCGATCTATCACGACTTGCAAGTGGCGTATTTTTGGAGCTGGAGACAGAAGCAGGATTGGTAGCGCAAAAGTCTTTCAAAATACAACATCGGCTGGAAAATTTACAGAAAACAATCTGCAAACTTGATCACAAGAAAATCAAAATCCGTAAGTTGATTTGTTTTACGTGCGACTATTTAATACTTGTCATAAAACATGTCCCATATGGTTAAAAACAAGACAATATTTTAACTAAAACGTGCTTTCCGTTTGTTAAACTAGCAAGCGGTAGTTTAATAACAACATTTTCCCTGTATCGATGTGGATGCGGAGTACTGACGAATTAATTCGGTAAACTCGCTCGCTGCTGATGATGACAATAGGTATCGTAAAAATCAACAAAATAGCAGAGATTATCCAAAAATAGATGCCTTACTTATCATTCTTATAATTTATCTCTTGTTGAAACTTATATTTACGTTTGCTTCGGTTGTTGTTACAGTTTTATAATTCGTTTAATAAAGCATGACGAGTTGAGATGAAGCATGAAGGTGATTGGTCGACTGTAAATATTTTGAAAGTTAGTACTGTTCTTCTAAGGCGCAAGACTTGTCAAACTTGATAAATCCCCGGCTCACTTCTGACCATCTGTCGCATGGGGCGAATGGCCCGCAATCAACGCGTCTGCCTTTCTGTGATTTTGAACTTTAAAGTTTATTTTATTTCCCACACCTGTCCCTTTTGACTTCAGAATTTGAACTTTAAAGTTTATTTTTATTCCACACCTGCCCGTTTTGACCCGTTAGAATTATTCGTAGAGTATTTCGCCACAGCCTCATTAAATGGTAGTTTGTTCGACTATACCCGGCTTACCACGAGAACAAAATTTTTTGTGTCGTAGCAGACAGGGGTCTAAGTGATTGTCTCTCGCCATAGGATGTATTGAGCTGGAAAGGCATCACAGTGAACCACACAGTCTGTCAAAGGTAGACCAAAATCTGGGAGACCCAAGTAATTAAGCCCTGCCAAGACTGACACATTTTATCCTCAATCATAGGAAATCAGAATGGTTCAAGGTGGCAATTACCCATGTATCAGCTGCCAGGCTGGAAGGGAGTTACACACTAATAGTCCGCAGCCTGGAGAACCACAAAGGGGACAAGTGTTGGCTAATATTCATCAACGCTGTGGATGAAACTTATAAAAAATACCAACATTTGTGGAATGAGCTAGTGTGGAATCTTGCATCAAGGACTCAGTGATGAATTAATGAACACGTTGAATGAATGTTTCAATATGAGGACAGGGTCCAAATATTGCGACACAGCATCTTCAACCTGGTGCAAGGCTTATAACTCTTGTGTTGCTTCCAGTTATGCCTTAATGATTTGCTATATGCTGTTTATGTCAAACATCAATCATTACAGTACATTATTTATTTGCTTTGAAGACAATTTTAGTTTTACACTTTTCTCATCGCAGCTGGGCAGTTATTGTATTCAATGCTACCCCAGCAGGGCTCTTGGTTCTTTCTTCAGATCTCCTGTAACTTGACAATCATGGATTCAGCTCTTTAACAATAACAAATTTATGCCTATTTATGCTGCCCTACTTTCACAGAATGTAAACACCTGGCAAGGTAGTATATTTTTACTGAGGTGCAGGGTCTAATTCTGGTTTATCTAGTAAGGATGGTAATATTATAGGGAAATTTGCTGTCCAACCCTACGTTTGGAGCTGTACTTGGCCAAGAATTGAACTCCACTGGTCAATCACAGACAAGCTCCTGTATCCTGAACTGCAGTCTCTTTAAGCCCAACGGATGCCTGCCAGATCATCTTTCCTTGGTTTGTCCCGGTGCTTTTGTACCACGTGACCCTCTTCATGTGGAAGAAGAGGGAAAAGTTGAGTCAGAAGGGAAGAGGAGATTGGGCCAGGGAGACTGGTCGTTGGGGAGAACTTGGCTTTTCCGATGCACGAAAAGAGCTATTTTCAGTGGCCTTCTCTTTCCTTCTATCTCTAGGACCATTCTATGCAAAATAACTCACCCCCATTACTGAGCTGTCCCTTACAAACCCCTGGTAGTGCAATGCTAGGACAGGTACCTCAGTTCATGTCAGTTCAGAGTTTTTACTGGATGGTACAACTGGTAGGGGTGATTTGCCAGGCTGTGTTTTTCTGTAAAAGGCAGATTGCAACCATGTTTATGGCTTATTGTCACTGTGTATCATTTAATTGATCTGTTGGAATCAGAAATTAATATATTAGATGGGTACATGTTTCTCAAATGGGAGGTTCCATACCAGAGTTTTATATCATAACACCAATAAAGCAGACTGGCATTTGGAAGTAAATCTGGTATCTGGTGAAGGGACTTTTTTCTGTGGTTTATTCATGACTTATGAACTGTGCTTCAATCTAAACTTCTTATAGGTAAGCAATGCGACACGCTAAAAATACTTTCAATTTAGTTTGAAGCATTTTAATATCTCATTTTAATATTTCGCACAACGGTGAAACATCCACTCTAGACTCCAGTGCGCCAAATACTGTTTGTTTAGTTTTTATAATTTTTTGCTATGTGTTATCTGGCTATCAGACATCTTGCAAAGCAGCACGGTTCCACCAGTGATAAAGTGTGTTTTCAGCTGCTGGTGGGCCTTTCCCTCCAACGTGCCGAGTCTAGGATGACGTGAGACGCTTAAGTGGTTCCATGTGTGCTCCAATTGCTCTGTTTAAAAGCTGAACTCCGTGGAAAACAAAAGTCAAGGAAGGCTATGCGTGGGCCAATGTCTTACTACAAACAAGTTATTCAGATTTATGGAATTTAAAAAAGCATGCTGCTAAATCTAATTTTCCCTAAAAGTCTGTAAAAACAAACAAACATTTTAACCCTGCATTGTTGGTACACGCTAGACACGTTTGACACTTTCATGGTGGTGTCCATCCATTCAGGCTGAAAGGCTGACTTTATATTGAAATATCAGATATATCATATTATGCATTTCATATTAGTCTTTGGGAGGCTCATTGGTTTGTGTATAACATTAGTGGCCATTACTGCCAGGGTCCTGGGATTGCATCCATGATTGTAAGTGGTTTTTTTCCCGGTTGCTCTGGCTTCCTCCCACGGTCCAGGGACTTAAGGGTTTGGTTGATTGGCTATTATGGATCTACGGATCCCTGTGTGCACGTGACTGTGTGGATGTGTCTCTCTGTAGGTCTCCTGCCCTGCAATCGAGGGGCATCCCGTCCTGAGCGTATCACACCTTAGCCCCTACGTCTGCCGGGTCAAGCTACAGTTCTTGTTCTCCAACGATTCGGATGTAGACTTGCTTTTGCTTTTGGTATCATTTTCTTGCTGCATGACCC